>PVKP010003699.1:0-105552 GCA_004027715.1 Plecturocebus donacophilus
GTTAACATTTTGTTAAATCTTCTTTCAAGGTTCTTAGTTTCTTTGCATTGGGTTAGAACATGTTCTTTTAGCTCACAGAAGTTTCTTATTATCCACCTTCTGAAGCCTGATTCTGTGAGTTCATCACACTCATCCTCTGTCAAGCCTTGTTCTCTTGCTGATGAGGAGCTGCGATCCCCTGTAGGAGGAGAGGCATTCTAATTTCAGGTGTTCTCAGCCTTTTTGCACTGGTTTCTTCCCATTTTTGTGGATTTATCCACCTGTCGTCTTTGTAATTGCCGACTTTCAGATTGGGTCTCTGAGTGGATGTCCGGCTTGTTGGTTATGAAGTTTTTTCTGTTTCTTAGTTTTCCTTCGGGGAGGCGCCCCTTCCCCACAGAGCTGGGCCTTCCCGGGTTCAGCTGTGCTTGCTCTCAGTCCTCAGCACTTCCAATTGCTGTTCTCCTTGTGGGGATGGGACCGGCCGAGCCCAACTAAAAGGGCATCCAGTCCCGTACACTCTGCACCGAGAAGCGCTGTGCGGGCCAAAAGAGTCGCGTTGGCGACCCGTGTGGCTCCTTTGCTGTGAATCTCTCAGTTTGTGGGCATCAAAAATTCGTCTGTAATTGCAGCATCCACTTGCTCTCTGCGCTTTCACTGGGAGCTACAATCCTGAGCTGCTGTTACGCGGCCATCTTCGATCTCTCTCTGCCCAGTGATGAAGTTTTTTTGTTTCTTAGTTTTCCTTTGGCGGACGCCCCTTCCCCACAGAGCCGGACCTTCCCAGGTTCGCTGTGCTTGCTGTGAAACTCTCAGTCCTCAGCGCTTCCAATTGCTGTTTTCCTTGTGTGGATGGGACCAGCCGAGCCTGACCGTCCCGTATACTCCGCACTGGGAAGCGCCGCGCTGGGGCACCGGCAAAACAGCCGCGCTGGCCAAAAGAGTAATGCTGGTGACCCGTGTGGCTCCTCTGCCAGGAATCTCCCGGTCTGTGGACAACAAAAATTCATTGGAAAGTGCGGTGTCCACTCATTCTCTGCGCTTTCACTGGGAGCTACATTCCTGAGCTGTTGCTAATTGGCCATCTTGGATCTCTCCCTGACATTTTCTTTATTAAAATGCTGTAAAGAACTCTGAGGTCTTTAAAATTATAGGGTTTCAAGTGAAAAAATATTCTTGGTAAAAAAGGGGGATGGAGATCTTGAGGTCTTTCAGCTCTTTTATAAATATCTTAAAGTTGAATCCCATATTAAAAACATATTATTGTAATCAGGTAACTAGATATATAGTATTTAATATTGCCTTTATAGTGATGATTTTCAAAGGAATCTCTGGTTTGTCATACTGTGCATAAAATTAAATGTTATGCACACAAAATCTTTCATTTACTCACAAAGGGGGTAAACATTGTGAATTAACTTGCTGTTGTATGTTTGCCAAGTTATGCTAGATTGCTTGATAAATAACATAAATGTAATTAAACTTTACCTAGGAATGCCAGAGTAACTCATAATTTTGCCAAATCATTACAATGTTAAGTACTCAGAATATTATGAACAGTGATTCTGAATATGACTTAAAGTGATTTCTTGAATCAGCGTCAATAATAAGATTTCCTTTACTTTTCTTCATACAACAAAAATATATTACAAGCAGAGTACTTCAGAATTATTGCGACTATGTTGAAGTTTCACTCCTGAGTCACTGTTCAAGGCATGTCTTGGAATCTATTGTTCAGCTCCCTCCACTCCTCAACTATATCTCACCTGCATTCATCTTTGTTATACAGTGGCTGAAGAAAAGTATCTACCTGTACTGAAAAAAAATAAGCAGCTTACTCAGAACAATGACTTATGTTTCAAAGTCTCTACCTTAGTAACATTAATCCTTTAGTTCAAATATTACTACATGATTCCCAGATTACCAGAGTATTGCCTAGTTTTTATTTTGGCTATTTAGATAATTTAAGCCAATTCTGATTTTAATCAGATATGTGGTTTTATTTCAAATTTATGATCATAAAATTCAAGTAACTTTTATAAACATATGGTAGCATAGTGACTTAGAGCTCAGGTTGTGTAGTATGAATCTTGGGTTTAAATCTTATTTCTGTCATTAATTAGCTGGGCAATTCTGGGCAAGTTACTTAATCTCTGTATCTCAGTTCCCTGCTTTGCCAAGTGAAGATTAAAATCAAACATCTTAGGAAGGAAAAATTATATATATATATATAATATATATATAATATAGCAGATAATATAATTGTCTATGCAGAAGATTTTTTAAAAAATCAAAAAATAACCCTAAGAAACTCCTGGAACTAATTGCCAATTGCAGCAAAGTTGCAGGATACAAGGTTAATATACAACAATCCCTTGATTTTCTATATACCAGCAATGAACCAGTAAAATTTGAAATTAAATGTAATACCACTTATATTAGCACCAAAAAGAATGAAATACTTTGGTATACGTCTAGTAAAATTATATAAGATATATATGAGGAAAACTGCCAAACTCTGATAAAGGAAATCAAATAACTAAACAAATAGACATACAGTTCATTTTCATTGGATAGGAAAATTCATTATCATAGAGGTGTCAGCTCTTTCCCAGTTGGTCTATAGTTCCAATGCAATACCAATAAAAATATCAATAAGATATTTTGTGGTTTATTTGGAGATGAAAAAGACTGAGTCAAAGAACAGACGCTGTTCTATTTTAAAACTTCCATTGGATCTATAGTAATCAAGACAATATGGCCAAACAATAGATACATTGCAGAACAGAATAAAAAGCCTAGGAACATATTCACCTAAATATAGTCAAATGATCTTTGATAAATGAGCAGAGGAAATAGAATGGAGAAAAAGTAGCCCTTTCAACAGATGGTGCTGCAACAGCTGAACTTTCATATGCAAAAGAATGAATCTAGTTAGACCTTCGCTAAAATTAACTGAAAATAAAGCATGCACATAAACGTAAGACACAAAACCATCAAACTCATAGAAGATGACAGAGGAGAAAACCTAGATGACCTCAGGAAAGGCAATGACCTTCTACATACAGCACCAAAAGTGTAATCTGTGAAAGAAATAATCATTAAGCTGGATTTCATTAAAAAATGAAAACAAATAAACAAACAGAAAACACTCTGCTCTGCAAAAGGCAATAAGAAAATGAAAAGACAAAAAAAAAATAAATAGGTGATATCAGCAAGATGGTATCACCATCAGCAAATGGTGAAATAGGAGGTCTCAGGCTTTATTTCTTCCACACAAATAAAATTTAAGTGTCAACTATCTGCGGCCTAGAAGATCTTTCTGAAAATGCCAATAATTGAGAACAAGCCTGAGACACTTGTGTGGTCTGCCCAACTGAATGAAAACAGAATTAGAAAGGTAAGAAGATGGTGTCAGGATGACATAACACCCCTTACTCTTCCAAGTTGGTACAGTGCCAGAAAAAAGGAATGTCTCTGGGCCCACAGTTTCTAAAAGGTGAGAAAAGAACTAGAGGCATTCATATAGCTTCCCTAGCATTTCTGAGATGCTTCCCAGGAAGCCTATTCCAGTCTCACTTCACAAGGAACGCTAGCGGTAAAGGCACACCTAGCCTGCCCAGGTCAGGTGCTAGAAATACAGAAGGCAATGAGCATAGTTGCCAGTTTGCAGACTACAGTGGTACCTCTGTGTTCTTGGAAACTATGGCACAAGAGATAACAGCCAACTTCTAACTCACCTGCATAGATGAGCTGATTGCTTTCATAAGCAATATGATAAAAACTAACTGCAATTTCTTTTTTATTTAATTTTTAATTTTTGTGAGTACACTGTTGGCATATGTATTTATGTGGTACATGAGTTATTTTGCATGCAATGCGTAAAAATCATATCATGGAGAATAAGATATCCATCCCTCAAGAATTTATCTTTTGTGTTACAAACAATCTAATTATACTCTTAGTTATTTTAAAATAATAATTAAATAATTATTGGCTATAGGCATCCTGTTGTACTATCAAACAGTAGGTCTTATTCATTCTTTCTAGCTATTTTTTCTACCCATTAACCATCCCTGCCTCCCTCTACTTCCCTAATACCCTTCCCAGCCACTGATAAACATCCTTCTACTCTCTATTTCCATGAGTTCAATTGTTTTGATTTTTAGCTTCCACAAATAAGTGACAACATGCAATGTTTGTCTTTCTGTGCCTGACTTATTTCATTTAACATAATGATCTCCAGTCCCACCCATGTTGTTGCAAATGACAGGATCTCATTCTTTTTTATGGCTGAATGGTACTGCATTGTTTACATTTTATTTATCCAGTCATCTGTTGATAGACACTTCAGTTATCTATAACAAAATATTATATACTGGGTGGTTTATTAACAGCAGAAATTTATTTCTCATAGTTCTAGAGGCTGAAAGTCTAAGATCAAAGCATCGACTAATCTGATGTCTGGTGAGTGCTCATGTTCCGGTTCATAGATGACACTTTCTAGCTGTGTCCTCAGGTGGATGAAGCAAAGAAACTCTCTGGGGCCTCTTCTATAAGGGCAGTAATTCCATTCATGGGTGTTCTTTCTTAGCAGCTAATCACTTCTCAAAGGCCCACCTCCTATTATGATTATATTTGTGATTAGGTTTTAATATATAAATTTGGGGGGCACATAGACATTCAGACCACAGAACTGAACTATAAATCAATCCTTATTTCACAACCATATTTTTTTATCATGTTAGTTTTTTAGCAAGTTTTGAAACCAAAAATTGTGAGTCCTAAAATTTTGTTCTTTTTCAAGATTGTTTTGGCTAATCTGTGTCTTTTGAACTTCCACATGAATGTAAGAATCAGCATGTCTGTTTCTACAAAGAACCCAGCTGAAATTTTCACAGGGATTGTATTAATCTGAAGATACATATTTGAAGATTATTACCATCTTTAAAAAATAAGTCTTCTATTACATGAATTTGGATGCTTTTCAATTTGTTTAGCATTTTTCAGGCTGTGATTAGTAGTGATAGGGGAATGGAGGGATGGTTAATGTGTACAAAATTTAGATA
Organism: Plecturocebus donacophilus; assembly: GCA_004027715.1. Lineage (NCBI taxonomy): Eukaryota > Metazoa > Chordata > Mammalia > Primates > Pitheciidae > Plecturocebus > Plecturocebus donacophilus. Next base: position 5,049 of record PVKP010003699.1, read on the forward strand.
AAATAAGTGAGATCTAGTATTTCATCATACAATAGGGTGACTATGGTCTGCATTAACTTATACATTTTAAAGTAACTAAAAGAGATAATTGGATTGTTTGTAACACAAATAAAGTATAAATGCTTGAGGTAATGGATACTCCATTTATCCTGGTGCTATTATTACACATTGTATTCCTATGTAAAAATACCTCATGTGCTCCATAAATATATACACCTAGTATGTGCTCACAAAATTAAAAATTAGAATATTTTTTAAATTTGTAGTTTTTCAGAATATAGATTTTGTATCTCTTGTTAAATGCATTTATAGGTATTGGCTTTTTTGATGTTATTATAAATGGAATTGTTTTTTAATTTCACTATAGACTTTTCATTGCTAATATATATAATTGCAATTGATTACTGTATATTGATATTGTACTCTGCAACCTTGCTGAGTTTATCAGTCCTAATAGTTTTTTAGTAGATTACTCAGGATTTTCTATTCACAAGATAATTTCATCTGCAAATAGATATTTTTACACTTCCTTCTCAATCTAGAGGCTTTTATTTAATTTTCTGAAACCTTTAGTAAAATGTTGAATAGAAGGGTTGAGAATAGATATCCCTGTCTTGTTCTTGATCTTAGGGGAAAGGTTTAATATTTCACCATTAACTACAATGTGCTCTCTAGATGTTCAATATTAGTTTGATGGAGTTCCTTTGTTTAACAATTGGTAACTGTTTTTATATTGAAGGAGTGTTGGATTTTGCCAAGTTCATGCCATATTTTTTCTTACTGATACTGTGCATTTTAAGCTTTTTTGCATTGAACTACAATTTACATGATGACATAAAATTTGATCATCTACATTGTACAATTTAGTGATTTTTAGTATATTCATAAAATTTTGCAATCATCACCATAATCAATTCTGAATATTTTTTACCACATCCCACAAAACTCTCTCTTCCCATTACCAGTCACTTCCCATTTCTCCCTGCCTCCAACTGGCAATCACTAGCCTACTTTCTCTACGAATTTGCCTATTTTGGATATTTCATATAAATTGAAGCTTATGATATGTGGCTGTCACTGGCTTCCATCACAGCATAATGTTTTCAAGTTCCATTCATGTTATAATGTGTATTAACAGTTCATTTCTTTTTATGTTGATACACTATTCTATTTTATGGATATACCATACTCAATTTATTAATTTTTCACTTAATGGGCATTTGAATTGTTTTCTCTTTATTGCTAGTATGAATCATGATGCCATGAACATTCATGTGCAAGTATTTGGTTGGCTATTCACTTTCAATTGTCATGGGTATACGCCTAAGAGTGGAAAGTGATAATGTGATGCAGTTATCATATGATAATTCTATGTTTGATTTTTCTGAAGAAATGCCAAACTGTTTTCCAAAGCACTATTTTACATTCCTATCAGCAATGCATAAGGGTTGATATGATATATTGCATTAATTAATGAATTTCAGATGTTAAACCCACCTTTCACTGGTGGAATTAATCACAATTGGTCACAGTGTATAATCTGTTTTATATGTTGCTATATTTGGTTTGATAGTATTTTTGAGGAGTTTTACATCTATATTTATAAGAAATTTTAGTCTGTAAGTTCCTTTCTTTGTATGATGTCTTTATTTAGTTTTGGTATCAAGGTAATACTGGTTTCATAGCATAAGCTGGGAAGTGTTTCTTTCCTTTAATTTTTGAGTTTGTGAAGACTTGGTATTAATTCTTCAAAGTTTGTGTCTTTCTAGGAATTTGTATATTTTGTCCAGGTTATCTAATTTTTTGGCATAGAGTTGTTAATAATTTGTTCTTATAATCCTTTCTCTAAGGTTAATATTAATGTTCCTTCTTTACTTCCTGATTTTAGTAATTTAATTCTCCTCTTTTTTTCTCAGCCAGTCTAGCTAAGTGTTTTCTTATATTATGTTAACTTTCCAAAGAAACAAGTTCATTTCTACTGCTTTTTAAAATGTTTATTTCATTAATACCACTCTAACCTTTAGTGGTTCTTTTCTTTCTTTTTGCTCTAGATGTACCTTAATCTTCTTTTTTCTTATGTATTAAGGTAGAAGGTTAGGTTACTTGTGATCTTTTAACCTTTTTAATATAGGCATTTAGAACTATAAGCAGTGCTTTAGCTACATCTCATACATTTTATTTTGGTGTTTATTTATTTTCATTCATCCCATTGTATTTTCTAGTCTCCATTGTAATATCTTTCTTACATAATTTGTGACTTAGAGAGTATTATTTTATTTCCACTTCTGAATTTTTCCATTTTTTTCCTGTTACTAATTTTTGTTTCATTCCATCGTGGTTCAGAGAAGATATTTTTCATATTTTAAATATTTTAAAATTTTTTGAGGCTTGTTTTGTGGCCTAGCACATGGCGTATTCTGGAGAAAGTTGAATATGCACTCAAGAAAACTGTATTCTGCCATTGTTGGGTGGAGTGCTCTATAAGATGTCTGTCAGGTCTAGTTGGTTTATACTGTTTTTGAAGTCTAATATTTTCTTGTTAATTTTTTGTCTTGTTGCTCTATCCACTATTGAAAGTGGGCTATTTAAGTGTCCAGTCACTACTGTTGAATTGTCAATGTTTTCCTTTAGTTATGTCCATTTTTGCTTTTTGTATTTTGGGGCTCTCTGCATACCAGCATACCTTTGTGATATTGTGGATTTGGTTCTAGACCACTGCAATAAAGCAAATATTGCAATAAAGCCAGTCACATGGAATTTTCCGTTTCACAAGAATTAAAGGATGGAAGTCATATTTACATTCTACTGTAGTCTATTAGGTGTGCAATAGTAGTATGCCTAAAATATGAACTTCCTATCATAACTTAAAAATACTTTGTTGCTAAAAAAATGCTAACAATCATCTGAGCATCCAACAAGCCAAAATCTTTGTGTTAGCAGGATGTCTTACCTCAGTCTTGATGGTTGCTGAATAATCAGTGTGGTACTTACTGAAAGTTGGGGTGGCTGTGGCAATTTCTTAAAATAAGACAACACCATGAAGTTTGCCGATTTTTTTTACTTTCTTTTCATTAAAAATTTCTCTGAAGCATGTGATGCTGTTTGAAAGCACTTTAACTTTTTTAAAATTGGAGTCAGTCTTGTGAAACCCTGCTACTGCTTTCTCAACGAGCTTTGTGTAATATTCTCGATTCTTTGTCATTTCAACAGTATTTATAGCATCTTCACTAGAAGTGGATTGCATTTCATGAAGCCCCCTTTTTCTTCCTTTGTAAAAAGCAACTCCTCATTCAGTAACATTTTACTATAAGGTTTCAGCAAATCAGTCACATCTTGAGGCTCTACTTCTACTTCATTCTCTCACGACTTCCACCAAATCTTTAATTACTTTCTTCATTGAAGTCTTGAACTCCTCAAAGTTATTCACGGAAGTTGGAATCAACTTCTTTCAAACTCCCGTTAATGCTGATTTTTTTGACCTCCTTTCATGAATTAGGAATGTTCTTAAGTGTATCTAGAATGGTGAATTCTTTCAAAGATTTTCAATTTACTCTCCCAAATCTATCAGAGGAATCAGCATCTATGACAGCTAACACCATATTTCTTAAATAAGACTTGAAAGTTAAAATTTCTTGATCCATGGGTTGCAGAATACATGTGTTAGCAGGTATGAAAACAATGTCAAACTCCTTGCACATCTCCATCAGACTTCTTCAGTGAGCAGGTGCATTGTCAATGAGCAGTAACATTTTGAAAGGAATCTTTTTTTCTGCACAATAGATCTCAATAGTGAGCTTAAAATATTCAACAAACCATGCTGTAAATAGATGTGCTATCATGTAGGCTTTGTTGTTCCATTTACAAAGCACAGTCAGAGTAGACCTAGCATAATTTTTAAGGGTCCTCGGATTTTCAGAATGGTAAATGAGCATTGGCTTCAATTTATAATCACCAACTGCATTAGCCCCTAACAAGAGAGCTAACCTGTCCTTTGAAGCTTTGAAGCCAGGCATTCTTCTATTGAGCAATGAATGACCTAGTATTCTTTTCCAATACAGGGCTTTATATTGAAAATCGGTTGTTTAGAATAGCTACGCTTATCAATTATCTTAGCTAGGTCTTCCGGATAACATGCTATAGCTTCTACATCAGCTCTTACTGTTTCACCTTTCACTTTAATGTTATGAAGACAACTTCTTTCCTTAAACTTTATAAACCAACATCTGTTAGTTGTAAACATTTCTGCTGCAGCTTCCTCACTTCTCTTGGCCCTCACAGAATTTAAGACAGGGCCCTTTATTAGGTTTTTGGCTTAAGGAATTGTTGTGGCTGGTTTGGTCACCTATCCAGACTACTGGAAGTTTCTCCAAACCAGCAATAAGGAAGGCTGTTTGTTTCATATTAGTCATGTGTTCACTGGAGTAGCAATTTTAATTTTCCTCAATAACGTTTCCTTTGCGTTTACAACTTAGCAAACTCTCTGACGCAATAAGCCAAGCTTTTGGCCTACCTTGGTTTTTGACTGTCTTTTTCACTAAGCTTAACCATTTTTAACTTTTGAGGTTTTTTTTTTTGGCTACTTTTTTGTTCTTTTCACAATCTCTTGCATAAAATTTTTGATCTAAATTGATAAATGTCAACTTTCCCTCTCACTTGAACACTTAGAACACTCCTACAGTTATCTATTGGCCTGATTTCAATATTATGTCTCAATGAATAGGGATACCTGAGGAGAGGCAGAGAGACAGAGAATGGCTGGCTTGTGAAGCAGTCAGAATGCAATTTATCAATTACTTTCACCATCTTACATGGGCACAGTTTGTGGAGCCCCTAGACAATTGCAATAGTGACACCAAAGATCACTGATCATAGATCACCATAACAGATACAATAATAAAGAAAAGGCTTGAAATATTGTGAGAATTACCAAAATATGATAGAGATACAAAATGAGCACATGCTGTTGGGGAAACGGTACTGACAGACTTGTTCATCTGTAAGACGGTTGCCACAAATATGACAAAAATTTATTTATTTATTTATTTATTAAATTAATTTATAAATTAAATTTATTTATTTATTTATTAAAAAATTTATTTAAAAAAAGAAAAAAAAGCAATATATGCAAAATTTAATAAAATGAGGTATGTCTGTATACATTTACAATTATTATAGCTGCCTAATGGATTGATCATTTTGTATGTTTTTCAATCCAATCTGACAATGCTTGGCCTTTTGGTTATTCAATCCAACCACATTTAATATTATTATTGATGTAATTTTATTTATATCTGTTATTTTACTGTTTTGAAAAAAGAAATCTTGAATCTTTTTTGTTTCTTTATGTCTCCCTTATTGCTTTTTTGTACTATGCAAATTAGTTCTAGTGTAACATTTTAATTCCTTTAGTAATTTTGTTACTATAATTTTGTGTTATTTTGGGCTTATTCTGACAATTTCTTTATAAACTTTTCAGCCCTTGTTCTGTGATTCCTTAACTTCTGTGCTAGCACTCCGTTTTCTTGCAATGATGCTGATATTGAGAGGTAGTAGAATTTGGGTGCCTATAAGGCAGCAGTGTGCATGTGTATACATCCATGTGTCTAATTCCTCAGAAGTAAACATATTAACATGGTGAAACCTGGTTGGTAACAAGTGTGTAAAAGGTCTGTGTTCAGAAGCCTTTTAATTTGCTCTCATTTGCTATGGCTACATGACATAGACCCAGTCTAAACCTGCTGTGATCTCTACTTAATGTTCAATTAATTCCCCCTTAGCCAGTGGAACTTACTAGGTATAACAAGCAATCTGTGAAAAGCAAACTACCATAGATCTTTGTTTTTGCCTTGTTCTCCCTGCAAAGCATGAACAAATTAATGGAAGCCTTTATCTTTATCAAAAAACAATAATCTCCATAGCTCTGAAAATGTAGGCAGTAACAAAACAGAAATGTGCTGCAAAGATTAGTGCAAAAGAAAAGAAATGAATAATGTAACAAGATCTTAAACTGGATTATCACACCAAGCTAGCTTGTCAGAGCACTGGGTAGCTTATCTGACAATCCATCCTCCTCAGCAGTCACTGAGTATGTGTTGGTTAGCCTCATTAGAACACCTCGGTGCAGCTCCCATCCAGCATTCTTACATATTAAGTTCATGCCAACAGACAAAATGGTAATTGGTCAATGTTTGAAGCCACAAATAACATAGCATGCTGTACCCATATCCAAATTAGCCAAAAGATACTGGCTTGGAGGTCATAAAAAAATCAAAAACTGTTTCATTATAATCATTTATTTCACCAGAGATAGAATCTTGAGTACTCACAGACATTCCACTAAATACTCAAATAGCAGCAAACTGTTTTGAAGCAATTAAGACATTGTCTAGGCCCATGCTAAATTAGTAAAACAAATAAAACTGTGTAATTATAGTAGCCCATTACATTAGCTGGGTCTAAAACTTAGGGTATGCAGTATCATGGCACACAAATGCTTTCTGAAATATTTATATACTCAGTGATATTTTTAGATTAAATACCACCTCATTACACCAAAGCTAGACATGCTGAGTCTTTTGCAGGAAAAGGAGTGGAGGGTAATAAAATTTACATAGAAAAGCATGATCTCAATAGAATTCATCCCAAATTCAAGAAGCCCTAATTGTATCTGTTTGACCCGATTTAAACCAGAATTTCTGATTCAAAAAGCAAGACGTCATCCTCCTTGAACATGACTAGGTTATCCAATTCTATCTTGCTGAGCTCTGTGCCATTCCTAAAGTAGCCATAGGTGCCCAGATGACAGAGCCTCAGGACAGTGGTTTATCCAAAATGTGCCATAAGCCTTCTGCAACCTATGCTTGGGGACCAACAGTATAAATTGTTTGTTTGTTTAACACCTGTAATCCCAGCACTTTGGGAGGCTAAGGCGGGCAGATCACGAGGTCAAGAGATCAAGACCATCCTGGTCAACATGGTGAAACCGCGTCTCTACTGAAAAAAAAAACAACAACAGAAATTAGCTGGGCATGGTGGCATGTGCCTGTAGTCCCAGCTACTACAGAGGCTGAGGCAGGAGAATTGCTTGAACCCGGGAGGCGGAGGTTGCAGTGAGCCGAGATCACGCCACGGCACTCCAGCCTGGCACCTGGTGACAGAGAGATACTCTGTCTCAAAACAACAACAACAACAACAATAACAACAACAAAACAACAAATTAATTTAGTCAAAAAAGAAAGAAAAATAAAGGGCATTTGTGTTTACCACATCTAGGCCTTATGCTTACTGCTCAGAGTGAATGGCAGAGCAGATTTGGCATGATCCAGCTAAGACATTGTAGCAGTATGAACATCTCTCACAAGCAAGTATCTGATTTCTCTTATGTAGGTAGTGACTGCCTGATGTGGATTTTAAAGAATTTAGAACACTCATCATCCTGAATTTGTTAATGCCATTCATGACAATATTTCCAACAAATTAATTAAAATTAAAAACAACTGCAGGAGTTATGTGTTTATATCTGTCAGCCTTTGCTAAAAGATTTCTTGTAATGAACACCATTGAGCTGGGCTCATGTGAATTTTACCTAGTAAAATTTGCAAAATTAGAGATGCCTTAATTTACTAAATTTCTTTGCAAAACTTGACCTCAACTATTCATGATTGGAGTCCTTGATTAATATCTTTCTTATATAGAGTAACAGTGAGGACTTGATCAAAGAAGCAGAACTATAAGAATCTATGTTCAGAGCCATGTCTATATCTCTGTCTATACCATCCATAAAATCTCAGGAATAGGGGATTTGTTACAGGGATTTGACCTTACACAATTGGCTTCTGCCCTGGGGCTGGGCAGGGAGACGATACCAATTAATAAATATTCATAAATTGGTTAAACTATTAGTAGTAGCTAGATACCATAACTCCACTGGGAAGATGGATATGATGAAAGTGAGAGCAGGAACAAAAACTGGAAGCCTGCAAAGATGTGCTAAAATCCATGCGGACAATCTGGAGCTCACGTCAGGCTTTCACTGCCTAAAAGTGTACAAATTCAGTGATGCAGGTGACATACACCATGGTGTTAAACACATACCTGGAGCAGGAGCGTAGAAACGGAAGAAGAAAAATTGCTGGTAACTGGAGGAAATGTGAATCTGGCTGCTATCTCACTTAGCCAACAAGTTAAGCAAGCAAATCTTTAACAAATGCAGCAACAGCAACAGTGCCTGACCCTACACTGACTTTCCTAGTGTCAACTGCCAATTAAAACCTACATATATATGGTTAAGAGAGGCAGGTTCAACTTTAGGATTCCCCAAATAATGAAACGTTTTGCTATGTCCTCAGCTGTGGAGGTATAAGCCTACCTGCCTCATGTCAGGCAGCCACAATTTGTAGTTCAGCCCACTAGTTGCCTTCTCCAGACTCCTCTTTAAGAAGCTGTGTTGGGCCTGCTTATGTAGGATTTGAAGGGGATCTAGGGATTGGACATCTTTTCATGCAAGCTTTAAAGCAGTTCTCCAGGTTAATAGTTTCACCAAATATTAATTCAATACTCATTGGACCGTTTTGCAACTTAAGAACAGTTAGCTGCTATCTCTCATCTACTGTCTGCTCTGTTTGTCTTGTAATCACTTTGGCAAAAAAAAAAAAAAAAAAAAGAAACAAACAAACAAAAAAACCCATAAATGTGCGTGTTTAATCTGTAAATATTACCCACTAGTGCACTGATGGGGCTTTTTCACCACTGCATGGAGAAATGTGTAGGAAACACATGGTTATTAACTTCAGTCAAACACTTTATGCTTTTGAGAGTCAAGGTACAGGAAGATCAAATGATACTCTTTCAATTTTATTCCTTTATCATATACAGCAAGATTCAAGTTATTATTTCATTTTCATCAATATATAATATATACTAGCTGGGACAATTAAATTTTACTGTGACAGGCAGCCTTCACAAATGAGAGAGTTAGATAATTTTTCAAAAATCTTGAAGCTAGTGAGTGAGACAGACAAGAAAATTCAGTAAACTAGGACTAAGTTTCCCATGGTTAGAGTGATGTTTGAAAGAAGTAGAGGCCATGGAATCACAGTAAGGTGCCATCTAGCCCACACTGGGGCGATCCTCAGAGACACATAAACAATGCTGCATTAGTTATCTATTAACGCATAACAAATTACTTCAAATGTTAGTACTGAAAAGAAGATACTCTTTCACTATTTTGGTGGGTTGGAATTTAAGAATGGTGTGACTGGACACTGTTACCGCTGGGTTTAATGTGAGATGCAGCCACATATTGACTAGGGCTACAATTGTCTGAAGGCTGGACTATGACTTCAGGTTTGGCTTTCAGAGTGGATCACTCACATAGCTGCCAAGTTGGTAATGGATCAGATCTTCACGTGGTTCTCTTGAGTTTCCTTGCAACATGGTATCTGTTGAGCCCCACAGCAAGCAATATAACAGAACAAAGCAGAAGCCCCAGTGGACTTTGTGACTTGTCTTGGAAGTCATACATTGTCAGTCATGACCATTCTTGATCAAGTCACGTTGCTGGCCAGGGCTGCCTGGGCTCATATCCCCAAGTAATTTTGAGTTGCTGAGTGTTTGTCTCTTACAAGACATCTTGTAAAAGTCACCTTACAAGATATTTTCCAAGCTGACGGATGTGAAGTTAAATAGAAAGTGAGTTAAGAAATGCGCTGGAACGTTCTAGTCAGTTCTGTGAACTAGGCAGAAGGATCTTTGCTACTTCCAGAGCTTTCCGTCCTTTCGTATACCTCAGTATTCTCATTCATTCCTGTCAGATCTTAATTTGTATAAATTGAAGGGAGTAGTAAGAAAAAGCAGTTAACTAAGAGTTTTAGCTCGCCCTGCCACTATCTAATGACTAATGTCATGTTACCTCCCTATCATTGTTTGCTCATCTTTAGATTCCTTTTTAGTTGCTGTGTAATCTGTGTTTCTGTAATTTAAGCACCTTCTCAGGCATTTGGGAATGCATTAGTGATATTTTACTGTCTAAGAAAATATATCTATAAAGTCATACCATAATCATGAAATCATATAGCATAGATGGTCATTGTCTACTTGCAGATGATTGAATTATCTGATATAAAGTTTTAAGAATAAATGACTAAATTATGCAGTTAGCATACATAGCTTATCTTGTGAAATGGCAGTTTGTAGTAAAGGAAAGGGTTTCTGTTTTCCTGTCAGATCTTGTGACTATAAGTTTTATAGAGATATAATAAATAAAGACCTTCCTCTCCTATATTAGAGGAGCATTGAGATTCAATATGAGACCATACTTTTTAAAAAATATAATCCACATTTTTCTTTTGGTCTGTTCTTTTTTCTTTGTTTATTGGAATTTTCATTACTAGGCTAAAGTTCTTGAGTAAGCATGCTGTCTATATTAAAACAGCCACTGATGAAGTATTTTTATATTCAGAGAAAAAAAGACATTGAAATAGCTGCTTCCCCTTTAATAACAGGCTGAATTGGTTCATCTACTTAGTTCTCCAGCGTCATGGAATGGAGAGAACAGGGTTCCCCAGAATTTAGAGAACAGGTAATTTTGACAGCAGCTGGAGAAGGAGTAAAGCTGAAGGCTTGTTGCCTGATTAGGGCAATCCTGAAGCTCTCAAAACAAAAGGATGCTATTGGGTGAAAGAGTGGAGGACCACTAATGATCACATTTGATTCTTTTACAACTTTGCCTTGAACAGACTAATAGTATGAATGAGTAAGGATGTCTGAAGCAAGTAAATGACAGCCCAATTACTTTTTCTGTCCCTGCCTGCAATAACTATATAGTTATGATTTCAAGACATACTATTTTCTAACATATGTTAAATTTGGAGATGCTGTTTATGATGAGACTAATAAAGTTAATAAAACCAGAAAATTTTCTTTGGTTCTGACCCAAACACAAAAGTCACATGATTGATTATCTCAATAGATGCAGAGAAGGCCTTTGACAAAATTCAACAGCCCTTTATGCTAAAAACTCTCAATAAACTAGGTAGTGATGGAATGTATCTTAAAATAATAAAAGCTATTTATAAAAACCCACAGCCAATATCATATTGAATGAACAAAAACTGGAAGCATTTCCTTTAGAAACTGGCACTAGACAAGGATGCCCTCTCTCATCACTCCTATTCAACATAGTATTGGAAATTCTAGCCAGAGCAATTAGGTAAGAAAAAGAAATAAAGGGTATTCAATCAGGAAAAGAGGATGTCAAATTGTCTCTATTTGCAGACAACATGATTGTATATTTAGAAGACCCCATTGTCTCAGCCCCAAATCTCCTTAAGATGATAAACAACTTCAGTGAAGTCTCAGGATTCAAAAATCAATGTGCAAAAACCACAAACATTTGTATACACCAACAATAGACAAACAGAGCACCAAATCATGAGGGAACTCCCATTCAAAATTGCTACAAAGAGAATAAAATACCTAGGAATACAACTAAAAAAGGACATGAAGGACCTCTTCAAGGAGAACTACAAACCACTGCTCAAGGAAATAAGAGAGGACACAAAAAGATGGAGAAACTTTCCATGCTCATGGTTAGGAAGAATCAGTATCATGAAAATGGCCATACTGCACAAAATAAGTTACAGATGCAAATCCTATCCTCATCAAGCTACTATTGACCTTCTTCACAGAATTGGAAAAAACCACCTCTAACTTCATATGGAACCAAAAAAAAGCTCACATAACCAAGACAATCCTAAGCAAAAAGAACAAAGCTGGAGGCAACATGCAGAAAAGAGGCCTCGGAAGTAACACCGCATATCTACAACCATCTGATCTTTGACAAACCTGACAAAAACAAGCAATGGGGAAAGGATTCCCTGTTTAATAAATGGTGTTGGGAAAACTAGCTAGCCATATGCAGAAAGCTGAAATTGGACCCCTTCCTTATACCTTATACAAAAATTATCTCCAGATGGATTAAATATTTAAACATAAGACCTAACATCATAAAAACCCTAGAAAAAAACCTAGGCAATACCATTCAGGACATAGGCATAGGCAAGAACTTCATGACTAAAACAACAAAAGCAATGGCAACAAAAGCCAAAATAGACAAATGGGATCTAATTAAACTTAAGAGCTTCTGCACAGCAAAGGAGGCTATCAATAGAGTGAACTGGCAACCAACAGAATAGGAAAAAATTTTTGCAAGCAACCCATCTGACAAAGAGCTAATATCCAGAATCTAGAAAAAACTTAAACAAATTTACAAGAAAAAAACAACCCCATCAAAAAATGGGCAAAAGACATGAACAGACATTTTTCAAAAGAGGACATTTATGTGGCCAATAAACATATGAATAAAAGCTCCTCATCACTGGTCATTAGAGAAATGCAAATCAAAACCACACTGAGATACCACCTCACACCAGTTAGAATGGTGATCATTAAAAAATCAGGAGACAACAGAAGCTGGAGAGGATGTGGAGAAATAGTAATGCTTTTACACTAATGGTAAGAGTGTAAATTAGTTCAACCATTGTGGAAGACAGTGTGGTGATTCCTCAAGGATCTAGAAATAGAAATTCCATTTGACTCAGCAATCCCATTACTAGATATGTACTCAAAGGATTATAAATTGTTTTGTTATAAAGACACATGCACATGTATATTCATTGCAGCACTGTTTACAATAGCAAAGACTTGGAATCAACCCAAATGGCTGTAATGATATACTAGATAAAGAAAATGTGGCACTTATACACCATGGAATACTATGGAGCCATAAAGAAGAATGAGTTCATGTCCTTTGCACGGACATGGATGAATCTGGAAACCATCATTCTCAGCAAACCGACACAAGAACAGAAAACCAAACACTGCATGTTCTCACTCATAGGTGGGTGTTGAGCAATGAGAACACATGGACACAGGGAGGGGAACATCACACACTAGGGTCTGTTGGGGAGTGGCGGTAGGGGATGTATAGCAGGAGGTAGGGATATTGGGGAGTGATAACATTGGGAGAAATACCTAATGTAGGTGATGGGGAGATGGAGGCAACAAACCACCATGACATGTGCATACCTATGTAACAATTCTGCAAGATCTGCACATGTGCCCCCAAACTTAAGGTATAATAAAAAAAAAGAAAATTTTAAATAAACTAAGAATGTTTTGAAAAAATTATGCTCAGAATATAGATTATTTTAAATGTAATCAAAGATACAATCAAGCATTCCATAAAGAGGAGTTTCATATTTATGGCAGTCTATTTATACCCTTGGAATTAACAAAAGAATCTACCTAAGGCTTCAAAAAGAAGATTCTAGAGAGCCAGCCCCTATAGAATACTAACTGGACAAATCAGGAATGCACAGCTGAATGTTAAAAACAAAAATCTCTTTGCTATTGCATGAACCAAAAGACATAGTCATCTGGAATGATTTATAGCAGAATCACAAATAAAACCTCTGTAAGAAAAGGTAGCTTTCTGGAAATCTAGCCAAAGTTGATTTTAATAGATTTTTGCCCTTAATTATGTGAGACATTAATACACGTTGTTTAAAAAACTTAGAAAGTACAAGCATTATAGAGAAGAAAATGAAAATCACTCCTTACTACTGTCAATCGTATTATATTGTCTTTTTCCTACTAAATAACACATTTAATTATGATAGATACTGGGGTTTAATCCATTTGTATTTTCTAATTTATTTTTTACATCTTTTTCATAATCATATACTCCTCTTTGCATTACAGCATTTAAAACTGTGGCTGACTAGGATATCTGTGATTCTTATGTAACCATTTTCCATGAACATTAGTAGGAAATTCTTGTTTAAAATATTTAAAGTACTACAGACCCTGTCATTAGGACCTCCAATATATGGCACAATTAGTATAACCTAAAAGATTTCTGCTATTTATGTGTATTTCTGAGAAAATAATTACATGATATTATGTTTATGTTAGCTGGTGGTTTCAACAATTTTCGGTTGCAATAGCTGAATGCCTGAGGCTGTATTTGTAAATAAAATGAATTTATTTGTTATCATTCTAGAGGCTGAGAAATCTAAGCTTGGGTGGCTGCACCTGGTTGGCTTCTGTGAGAGCCTCATGCTGTGTCATAACTTGGTGAAAGGCATCACAAGGCAAGAGGGCTGAATATCTCAGTTCAGGTCTCTCTTCTTTTTTTCTGTAAAGCCACCAAGCCCATTCCTGTGGTAACCATTAATCCATTAACCCATTAACTCATTAATTCATAAATTAGTTCATTCACATGGTCAGAGCTTTCATGACCCAGTCACCTCTTAAAGGCCCCATCTTTCAATACTGCCACATTAGAGATACAAGTTTCAAATGAATTTTAGAGGAGACAAACAAAACATTGTATCCCACCCTGGCCCCTCAAACTCACACTATTCTCATATAAAAATATATTTATTTAATCTCTCTAGGCCCAAAATCTTAACTTATTCCAGCACCAACTCAAAAGTCCAAAATCCAGATCTCACCAGGGAGTCTGTAAAATCAAAACAAGTTGTCTACTTCCAAGACAGAATTGGTGTAGCAGGCACAGGATATATATTCCTATTCCAAAATTGAGAAATAGGACAGAAGAGAGGAGTAACCAGCTCCAAGCAAGTTTAAAAACCCACAAGGAAGACATTAAATCCTAAATGTGGAGAATAATCTCTTTTGACTCTAGGTACCTCCTCTGGGATACACTGGGGAAGTGGTTGGGACCTCAAGGCCTCATTTTTTCCTCTCACAGCTTAATGTAAGCAGTTAAAAAGATGCAGCACTTGAATTCTTTGCTGCTTAGATATTTCTTCTGCCAATGTTCTAATTTGTTGTTTTTTAGCTCTGTATTACATAAAGCCCTTGAGCATGAGGACAATCTAACCAAGCTTTTTGCCAGTTGATAAGATGGATAACCTTTACTCCAGTCTCTAATACCTTGTTTCTTAGTGTTCCATCTGAAACTTTGTCAGAATATCCTTTGTTCTCCATATTTCTATCACCGTTCTAGTCATGACAATTTATTAAACTCTAAGGAGTCCTAACCTTTCCCTAGTCTTCTAAGATCTCACCAGAATAAACCTCTGTTCCATTCCAAAGTTCTTTCAGTTTTACAAGAATCTTTATAGTGACAACCCCACTCCTGTTATGAATTTTCTATTTTAGTCTGTTTTCTTTTGCTATAACTGAATATCTGAAAATGAGTAATTTATTTTTTAAAAAGAATATATTTCTTACAGTTCTGGAGTCTGAAATATCCAAGATGGGGTGACTATACCTGGTCAGCTCTGGTGAGGACCTTGTGTTGTGCCATAACATGATGAAAGGCATCATAGGGCAAGGCAGCTGAGTGTGTTAGCTCACGTCTCTCTTTCTCTTCTTAATAAATCACTAGTCTCATTCCCATAACAACTTATTAATCAGTTAACCCATTAATACATGAAAGGATTACTCCATTCATGAAAGCAGAGCCCTCATGACCTAATCGCCCTCTTAAAGGTCCCACCAATCCATATTGGGATACTGGAGATTAAGTTTCAACTTAAGCTTTAGAGGGATCAAACACCTAAACCACGGCAGCTGGGAAGTTTGGTAGTGATGTGATTACTTGATTTTAAGGCTATTTAGTTCCCCAGTGTTGGTGATTTTCTCAGGTCTCCTGTCATGTCAAAAAACAAGCAACTCTAGAATCCTAGCAAAACATGAACTCAAGGGGAAACTAGAAATGTAACACAGAATTTTAATTATTGAATTGCCTCCCTTCCAGCCATGGTCCATTCTTAGAATCTAAACTATCAACCTCAAATTTCAGAGATTTTGGCCTAGACTGCTTGGTGTTGTATGAACATTTTCACCAATGAACATGAAATATCATTTCATTTATTTCTTTTTCAATGTTTTTCACTATTGTTTTATGATTTTCAGTGTATAGTTCTTTTACCACCCCTCCCCCCAGCTAAATTTATTTCTCAGGGTTTACTGACGCTATTTTAAGTTAGATTGTTGTCTTAATTTCTTTGTTGGATAGTGTGTTGTTAGTGAAAAGAAGCACAACTGATGGTTAATGTATCCTGCAAGTTTACTGATCTTATTAGAGCTAATTACTTTTAGTGGAATCTTAAGGATTATCCATATATAAAATGTTATCTGCAAATACTTTTACTTTTCTTTGCAAGTCAGATACCTTTCATTTCATTTTTTTTTCCTAATTGCTCTGTGTAGGACTATAAATCCTGTATTTAATAGAAATAATCAGGGTGGCCATTCTGATTTTTTTTCCTGTGGAGTATAAAGTTACCTACAGCCTTGTCATATATGGCCTTTTTATGTTGAGATACAATTACTCTATGCTAATTTGTTGAGTTTTAATTATATTGACATTGATATTGAATTGAGCATTGAATTTTGTCAGATTTTTTTGTGCGTCTATTGAGGTGATCATATTATTTTTAGACTTCATTCTGTTAATGTGGTTTATCACATTCATTTATTTGCATATGGTGAAACATCCTTGCATCCCAAAGATAAATCTCACATGATCTTGGTTTATGATCCTTTTAGTTTGCTTAAATTTGATAGCTAGAATTTTATTGAGGGTTTCTGCATCTGTGTTCAACAGGGATACTGGCCTAAATAATTTTCTTTTCCTGTGATGTCATTGTCTGTATTTGGTATCAGGGTAATTCTAACTTCATTAAATTATTTTGGAATTGTTTCCTCCTCAACAATGTTTTGGTAGTGTTTGAGAAAGTTTTGTGTTGATTCTTCTTTAAGTGTTTTTTAGAATTCACCATTAAAGTCATCAGGTTTCGAGATTTTTTTTTTTTTTTTTGTGGGAAGATTTTTGACTACTAATGCAATTTTCTTGCTGGTTATTGGTCTGTTTATATTTTCTATTTCTTCTGATTCAGTCTTCATAGGTTGTTTACAGGAATTCATACATGTCTTCTAGATTAGACAATTTGTTAGCATATAAATGTTTATAGTAGTCTCAAACACATTTGTACTTCTGTGGTATCAGTTGTAATGTCTCTTCTTTCATTTATTGGGTATTTTTTTATTTTTCTCTTAGTCTGTCTAAAGATTTGTCAGTATTGTTTTGAAAAAAATTGTTTTCAAAATATTTTTAAAATTTTTAAAATTTTCAAAATTGTTGATATTTGCAATTGCTTTTCTAGTTGGTGTTTCATTTATTTCTGCTGTGATTTTTATTATTTCATTCCTTCTGCTAATTTTAAATTTATTTTATTATTCTTTTTCTAGTTCCTTCAGGTATTTACTTAGGTTGTTTACTTGAGACCATTAATTTTTCTTAGTATATGAAATTATTGCTATAAACTGTCCTCTTAGAACTGTGTTTGCAACAACCCATAAGTTTTTCTATGTTGTGATTCCATTTTTATTTAAAGATACTTTTTATTTCTCTTTTGACTTTTTTCAACTCATTGGTTGTTCAAAAGTATGTTGTTTAATTTTTACATATATGTAAAATTTTTATTATTTCTTTTATTATGGATTTCTGGTTTCATGCCATGGTTGTTGGAAAAAATGCTTGAAATGACTTCAACCTTTTTCATTTGTTAGGGATTGTTTTGTGGTCTCACACATTATTTATCCTGTAGAATGTTTCATGTGCACCTGAGAAGAATATGTATCTTCTGTTGTGTATTTAGAATGTATATATCTGTTGGGTTCATTTAGTCTACAGTGTTGTTCAAGTCTACTGTTGTTTTTTAAAATAAATTTTCTGTCTGGATGATATATTTATTGTTAAAAGTGAAGTATGGAAGTCTTTTTATTATTGTATTACCTAATCAATTTCTCCCTCCAATTCTATTAATATTAGTTTTATATATTTAGGTGCTTGATGTTGGGTGCATATATATTTATGATTCTTAAATCCTGTTGATGATTTAATCCCTTTATAATTACATAATAAATTTAATTATTTCTTGCTAAAATTTTTGATGATTAAGACTACTCCATCTTAGGTAAGCATAGTCATCTCTGATCTATTTATAGCTTTTATTTGCATGGTATGTCTTTTTCTATCACTTTTAGCTTATCTGTGTTCCTAAAGCTAAAATGAGGATTTTGTAGGGAGCATATAGTTCATATAGTTGCGTAGTTGGGTCTCTCTTTTTTGTTTTTTGGGTCTGTCAATCACTCTATGACTTTTGATTGGATAATTTATTCCATTTACCTTTAAAGTAGTTCTTTATAGGTAGGGACAATATTTCTATTTTATTAATTATTTTCTGATTATTTTAGTTTCTTCTTTCTCTTTTTCTGTCTTCCTTTGTGATTAGATAATATTTGGTTGTGATATGTTTTGATTTCTTTTGTGTTACGTACTAAAGGACTTTTACCACAAGGTTTACACAAAACTACTTATAGTTTTAACAGTCTACTTCAGGCTGCTAACAGCTTAACTTTGACTGCATACAAAGACTCTATCCTTTAATTTCTCTATATGTGTTTTATGTTTTTGACATCACATTATGTATCCATTAACAAATTGTTGTAGCCGTACTTATTTTTAATACTATTGTCTTTTAAATTTTATGTTAGAGTTAAAAGTTATTTATTATATCACAATTATAGTATTAGATTCTTCTGAATTTAACTATATACTTACTTCTACAATAAGTTTTATACTTTCATATTTTTTCATGTTTTAAGTTATTGTCCTTTTATTTTCACTTGAAGAACTAGCTTTAGTATGTTTTGTAAAGGTTGCCTAGTGGTGGTGAGCTCCTTTGGCTTTTGTTTGTTTTGATAAGTCTTTTTAATCTCTCCATTTCTGAAGGACATATTTTCTGAGCATACTATGCTTGGTTGGTAGTTGCTTTCTTTCAGACTTTGAATATATTATCTCACTCTCTCGTGGCATACAATGTTTGATGGTTTTAGAGCCTGGATCTGCAAAAGCAGGTCTTTATCCTGGGGCCATAGGCATCTGCCTGGGGCCAAGGCCTCAGGAGTCAGCCTGGCACTAGGTTAGATCTAGAACTTGGCTTCATGGGTGCTGGTTTGGAGCCTGGTGTCATGGGAGCTAACCTGGTATTGAGGTGGTCCTGGAGCACGGGTATGCAAGGCCTGGTCTTGCTCTGAGGTTTGCTTGCAGTCTGTGTCTGGAGGCTAAAGAGTGGGATGGTCTGTTTCTTGGTTTCACTGGATGGGCCTGTTGCTAAGGTCCAAGACAAATTCAGGTGCTCACTTCACTTTTCTTCCTCCACATGGAGAATACTTCTCTTTGAGCCATACTGCATGGGTCGTGGGAAGGGGCAGTGTGAAACTGTCCTTCCTAGTCTCTTCAATGTGCCTTTTCTCATATTTGTGCTGCATCCAGATACTGTAATCTTTTATTTAGATGTATTAGCTCTTGTGAAGGTATTTTCATGCATAAATGGGATGAGACAAGTGCTGAAAACTATTCTGCCATCTTGCTGATGTCACTCCAGAAGGATACCTTCCTTGAGTTTTATAGGTATTTTTCTGTCCTTCATGCCAATGATTGGATCATTTTTTTCAGAAAGGAGTCATTCACTTTATAGTAATTAAGTGGAACAGATATTTCCATTGAACCAAACATACTTTGTTTTTATGTATTTTTTCAATGCAAAGCTCTCCCTCCGCTAGGCTATGGCAACCCAAAGATAAGGTCTTATCCTCATCCTGCAGATATTTAGTGAGGAGACTTTCCCATGTAAAGAATGGTATTAAGCAGTGATAATAGAAGAAAAAAAAAAAAAAAAAAGAAAGTCTTCAACTCATAAGAGTTACTATGAAAAAATTTAACCTAGAGAATCATCTAAACTTCTAAGCTTTTCTGGCTATATAGCTAGGGATCTTTGTCTTAAAGATGACTGTAATTTAATGGTTTTTGTTGTTGTTGTTTATTCTGTTTTTCTCTAAAGAAACGTGTAGAAAACAGTGCCAGTTAGTGTCATATAAGACAACTCCTTCAGCCAGGTGTGGTGGCTCACATCTGCAATCCCAGCATTTTGGGAGGCTGAGGTGGACCATGAGATCAGGAGTTCAAGATCAGCCTGGCCAAGATGGTGAAACTCTGTCTCTACTAAAAGTACAAAAATTAGCCAGGCATGGTGGTGGGTGCCTGTAATCCCAACTACTCAGGAGGCTGAGGCAGGAGAATTGTTTGAACCTGGGAGGCGGAGGTTGCAGTCAGTTGAGATCAAGCCATTGCACTCTAGCCTGGGTGACAGAGCGAGACTCCACACTCCACACCCCACCCCCACAAAAAACAGACAACTGCTTCTGCAAATGTGGTTGATTAAAATAATAGAATAATATGTCCAAGTAATTTTCATTTTGTTTCCTGTGACTTGATTTTGGTGAACTTATAAATACGGCAATTTGGCAAAATAGCAGATCTTTTACTTAGAAACATCTCACATGACAAGTAAGAAAGTCAAATAGCAAGTGTACTCCTACTCAACCACTGCATGAAAAGAAAATGTCGTCTTATCTATCTTGTTTTTCTCATACCTCCCTATCTTATTGCATTACCATCTGTGGCACATGACTTCTGAGCTTGGGGCTTATTTCTGGCATGTTCAGTGACATTCTATAGACTCTTGTGGCCTCTAATAAATAATAAAACAGAAGAAGTTCCTGATATCCAATGAAACATTTATTTCAGTGTGAACCAAGCTATGTCATTGCAACTTTTGTGTTAGCAAATGAAAAGCTTACAAAATAACACCTAACTGATGTTCCCCAGCAGGCAGCAACTCCACCTGACATGTCAAATAATTAATGTGAAACTGTATATATGCTGGTTTCAAGAAAATATTGATGAACAACCTATCTTTATGCCATATTATGTTACAGCTTTTATAACACATTACTAAAAAACATCATACTTGATGAAGTCATTCAAAATTCCTGCCAAGTCTATCAGCTGCCTTGGATTCCACACATATATTTTAATATTGTGTCCTCTATCCTCCCAAAGCAGCAAAATTCTTATGCAAAGGGGATAGTGAAGGTGAGAGTTTCAAATATTCATAGATGATACAGACCAGAGAAAGCAGAGGAAATTTATTAGTATTCTGCTCTCATTTTTGAAAATCTACCATTAATAGAGAGCAAACATAAATCTCAAATTGGTTCTCCAGGTAAACATAAAATCAAGGGTGGCTGTTGTATGTATCTGTACTCTCTATAGCACGAAATATTTGGAATCCTACAATGACTATAATGGATGACTCCAAATTACCTTGTGCTTTATAGCAAATTCTGCAGTTTTTTAGCCCTGCATTTAAAAAAGTTATTAATCTAATCACTAACTTAAGATAGAAGCTGCTTTTACATGCTCAACAGCACAACCATACTGACAATGTCTAGATTTCAATTTCAGGCACCATTATTAGGGTTTCCTTTCTTTGAGGATGTGCAATTATGGGGGACATATTCATGAGTCTTTCTGAATGGTCCCTGAGATGAAGTCTACGGATCTCTTTCACTGAAGGCCGAGTATAACTGAAAGAGGTATCTGGAAATACCAGTGAATGATGGCCATGAATATTAGCCCAGCTATAAACCTATTAACAAACTCAATTGTTTATAGACTACTAGAATTACTTAATATTAGTCCAGTGTTTTATATTTTATTTAACTTTCACATTTATTTAACTTTTATATCCAAACCACACTGTATTTCCATAAAGGAGGTAAGTGAAATATTATCTCTTTAATGACAAAATTAGTTCAAGCAATTAATGACTTTTTCAGTTTCTACGAGAAGACTAGAATCCAGATTTCTCATTCTCTAGCTTAGGCCCCTTTCCAACCAGCAAGAGTAGCATAACAAATTAATAGACAAATAACACACCTGCCATTACACACTGAGTATAATGTGCCAGTCTTGGCTGGGCATGGTGGCTCATGCCTGTAATCCCAGCATTTTGGGAGGCTGAGGCAGGCAGATCACTTGGGGTCAGGAGTTCAAGACCAGCCTGGCTAACATGTTGAAACCCCATACTAAAAAATGCAAAGATTAGTCGTGTGTGGTGGCAGGTACTTGTAATCCCAGGTACTCAGGAGGCTGAGTTGGGAGAATCACTTGAACCAGGGAGGTGGAGGTTGCAGTCAGCTGAGATCACACCACTGAGATCCAGACTGATTGACAGAGTAAGACTCTGCCTCAGAAAGAAAAAAAAAAAAAAAAAAAAAAGCGAGTCCTTCATCTAACGTTATCCTGTAATACTCCACCAGTTCTTGAAAATAAATATAAAAATGTATGTTTATTAAGAATGTGATATGTGCTAAGCGTTATTCAAGGTACTTCGCAAATAACTTCCTTGGATATGTCTAGGAGCCATTGTTGATGTCATCACAGTGAAGAGTTTAGATCAGGACATCAGATGAAGACATTACAAGGGTCCAGCATTAAGATTATAATTCAATGACTTGAAATTCCAACTGGAAACTTAAGAACAAGCTAAAAATTCACCTATTTTCTGAAATTACGTATTTAAATCGCCCATATTGTCCCCACTTCGCTCACAACTGTGCTTAACTGTGCTCAGGCCACCTTCCCCTGTCACAGTCAAAGCTTCTCTAATTGGGTAAAGCTGGCATTCATACTGAATTAACTGTCACCACAGAATAGCAATTTTGTTCCTGGGCCGGTGATTTACTACCTGCTTACTCTTTCCTTGAAGTCTTCAGACCATAATTAATGCTTAGTGTCTTCAATTGCTTAATGTCACCCACTAGAATGTATGTGTTAAGAGAACACAAATCTTGCCTATATTGTCTGTTACTGAACCACCAGCACCTGAAGGAGTAGCTGGAAATCAGCACAGCTCTATAAATGTTTGTTGATTGAATGAAGGAATAAATTGATAATATGTTTATCAAGCAATTATTCTAAAGCAGAGATGGTAAGGACAAACAAGCCACTGTATATTTTTTGTATCGGTTTCTATTTTCAAGTTGATCTGGGTTGAAGGACTTAATAAAGGTAAGAATTTCATGTTGCAACTAATCCTGACCACTTACAAAACATTGATGAGAGCTACTCCCTGAGTCTCCAGATGTTTAAATTTAGGTGTAGCTCAGTTATCCCGTGGATTGAACTCCCTGTGGTAGGTATAGGTATGCCATGCCTGCAGCCTTCACTTGCATTAGGCTTTAACTCCCACAGTGGCAGTCCCCAATAAAGCAATGGCAGAGCAATAATAAAAATGATACCTTCTTCTTCTTTTCTTTTTTCCTTTATGATCCAGTTTCCTCACCTTGTAAAACTGTGCTTAATGATTAGTCCTGGCTAATTTATGAGGTACTCTGTTAGTAAGAATCAAATTAGATAATGAATGAGATGTCCTTTGAAGAATAAACTGTGAGATATTTAATCCTTTGCATTTCTGTAAATATGTAGTGTCTTTCATTCAAATCAGATGATTTTAAGCAGTTTCTAATCACTAGGAAGAACACTGAAATGTTTCCTAGAAATAAATTGTAATCTTTCTCCACATTATCCTCCAAAATGTCCAGTCTGATCACCACATGCCTTCTATATTGCCCACACCTTACACACTAGAATTTTCACCAGCAATCCCTCTTTAAGGTTAGATGCTATCATCTTGGAGACACACAATTTTCCTCTATAGTGAGCACTGCTATAATCAACAGTGATAAGTAATGCCAACTAGTGACTAACAAGGACTAGGAAGGAAGAATCTAAGACAGGAAACATATCTTATAGGTGGAGGAAGAGGGTGTGCCTGAATCATTCAGGGTTGAAAGGATTTATTACAAAGAGTTGAAGACAAAGATGTAGAGTTAGTTCTGAGCAGCAGTAACAAAATGGCAAGGCCTTAGGGATCTGAGTGGATAGAAATACAAGAAGCTCCAGGATTAATTTTACTATACTCTAACCTGGGCGAACCAAATCCCCCTGGATTAAACTTTTAGTATAATCTACGTGCTGTTCAGCACATGGAAAATATGAAGATATTTCTCAGTTTCATTGGAATAGCAGTTTAGAAATCCCGTTTTACAGAGAGAGAAAAGGAGGCACTATATACATGATAAACCTGTTGGAAGTGCATTGATTGAACTGATCTCAGAACCTTAGTCATGATTTAAATGCCATCATATGCCCATAATTTCACCTAGAACAGTAAAGCCTCACATGGTCAAGGCTGAAGGCAAAACCTACTATTTAACAGTCTGATTAGGCCTCTGCTGCTTTCTAGCTCTGCCTGTTTAACCTGTGCTTCCCTTTCCTTCCCTTTTATTTCAGCTGATACATCTGATATGGTTTGGATCTATGTCTCCACCCAAATCTCATATTGAAATGTAATCCCCAATGCTGGAGGTGGGGCCTGGTGGGAGGTGACCGGGTCATGGGACAGTTTCTACTGGTTCAGCACCATCTTTCTAGTGCTGTTACGGTGACTATTTAAAAGTATGTAGTATACTACCCTCCCTTCTTCCTGCTCTGGCCATGTAAGATGTGCCTGGTTCCCCTTCCCCCTCCGCCATGATTGAAGGTTTCCTGAGGTCTCCCTAGAAGCCATCATGTTTCCTGTACAGCCTGTGGAACCATGAGCCAATTACACCTCTTTTCTTTATAAATTACTCAGTCTCAGTTGTTTCTTTATAGCAGTACAAGAACTGACTAATACAATATCCAACATTAAAGACAAGGAAATGAACTCATAATGAAGCCCGTAAACCCCAATGAGCACCAGCTGTCTCTAGAAAGTATTTGACAGGAAACTATGCAAGCTTTAAATTGCTCCTCAGAATTTGTTAAAAATCACTTGAAAATCTTGGTTTGGTGATGCTGTATACTCATCAATGCATTTTCATGACTTCACACAAAAGCTATTCTCAGAACTGGGCAAAAAAATTAACATGGGCCTATATGGTGAATTTTGGGGATGTTCTATTTAACAGGAATTTATTAAAAAACTCAATAGGTCCGGAACTGGACTAGGTGTATAAAGGTAGATAAAATTTTTCATATCCTCAAGAATTTTACAGCTAAAGAAAAGCACAAAATAATAATAACACAACGAATCATATGTTATACTGAATAATTAACAGAGCATGTTATTCTGAAAAAAAAATCCAAGTGGTCTTAGCATTTCCTTTCTATATCCACCTACAAGAAAGAAGTCATTATTGTGGTTCTAAAGCCTGATAGAAGGAGATTGTATTGGATTTGGATTGTCTGGAACAGAGAGAGGGAATGTAGCAAAATTTTTGAGCCACAAAGGTTGAAATGTCTGAATATAAAATGTGAGCTTCTTAAACGTGCTGAGTATGGAGAAGGGAATTGTAGTGAGGTAGGCTCCTGATAGCTGTTGTTCTAGATGATGGGATGACAGAAGGATAGATGTGAAATGGTGTCTGTGGTCAGTGTTGTGGACCAATTAGTGATGCTAAAGGGACAGATGGTTGAGACTACACCAGTCCAGGATCACAGCTTTTCTTTTCTCTTCTGCCAATATGTGAGTTCCAGTTTCTCATATATTTCAAGGTAGAATGCACAAGACCTTCATAATAACTAAGACTGAATAGCCTGTCATTCAGAAGAGAGGGGGCTCTGTGAAGATTAAATATAATTAGAAGAAATAAAAAGAGACATTTCTTACACTTAAAATTTGGAGCTATATCTATTATACTTATATATAACTTGTAGGAACAGAGAAAAAGGAATAATTAGCAAGGAATGTGGGAATGGAGAGGAGGCTATAGAGAGACCAGTATTTCCATATGTAATTTCTGTATCATATCCTAAAATCGCCAGTTGTTTAACTCCCAGGGTATTAGCACTAGCACTCTTCCAAATCCTGAGTCATAGTTCACAAGATTGGCTAGTTACTTTTAGCAAGTATCTTTATTTGAGAAAAATATATACTTTCTTATGGAGAAAAATAATGAGTTCTTTGTGGTAGCTTGGGAAGTCTATTTCAATTTCTTTTTCTAGAGATGAGATTGGAACAGATAACCCCATGAGGTCCTGTTGAGCTTAAGAGCAGAGGACAATTTTCTGAGATCTATATTGCATAATTATGAGCAATTTTTCTAGCAACCTTTATGACATTGCATGGAATCAGCCATCAAAAATTACATTCACAGCCTTCACAGTTATGGGAACTTACCAGTAGTATGAGGCTCAGATAAAAGTAGTTTACTCTTTCTTTTATTCATCAGAAATCAATCTGAGCAACCTCTTAGACATACTTGCAACTTGCTATGTGATATCTTACTGTCACCCCAGCTTGTTCATCCTCAATATCCTTTCAGTGACAAGAGTATGTGCTGACATTCCCCTTGTAACTTTCTCATTTAACTTTTGATGGAATCTGTCCACTGAACCAGTCTGGGATCCTCTGCTCCCAGTAACAGAAACTTGTACTTAGTGAATTTAAACAAAATGAAATCTCTCATAAGGATATTAGGGGCTCACTGAATTGACAAAATGTTAAAGAAGCAGAGCAGAAAGTCCCAGCGGTCAGGACACAATCACAGAAACAGAACAGACACCAGATATTTCAGTTTTTTTGTTCTTCTAAGTTTCAGAACCCAGGGGGAAAAAAAAAAACTCTAACTGACATAATTTGGTCACATGCTCACCCTTTGGTTAAAATAAAGCTTCTCAAATTGTTGACTTTCAGACTGATTGTAATGCATCAGGGTTATTTCTTCAAAAGGGAAGCCAGGGTGTAGATTGACAAGAAAAATTGTAAGTAGCCAAATAAAAGAGAATAACTATGCAGCTTGTATCTTTATGGCCTGGGCTCATGGCCAGCTGCCAGTCTTCCTGCACTGCATTCATCCCCAGGCCGGCTGCCTACCATACCCAGCTCAGCTCACTGCTCTTGTGATTCTTCAGACTTGGCACAATCCTCAAGCTTCAGATTTTTCCCATCATATTCTACATTCTACATCATAGGATTGTTGTAATAATAAAACAAGAAAATGCAAGCCAAAGACATAAAACAGGTTGTCTTTAACTCTAAAATAACAATAAATATTATATGCTCTCTGAAAACTATTAACTAAAATGTATTATTTTCTTGGGGCCTTCTAGGTTCTAAATTTCACTAGAAACACCCGTGTGGTTCCTGTGGAGGCAATCCGCAGGATCTGGGAAGTCTTACCTCTCTAAATAAAGGTCTCATGGTTACTTCTACCTCTCAGGCCCTGTCTTACCAGAGACCAGTCCTGTGAGTGTCTTCGTGGGGCAAGAGTGCCTGTCTCTGAGTTAGGTCAAAAGAGAAACTGGTTCTGGGATTTGTGAGGCTATGTCAAAGCCAGATTACTTAGGAATCGAAAAAAGGTTAGAAGAAAAATTTAAGGCATGAGACAGTTACTTTGGAAGGACTAGTTAATAGTTTGAATTGGGCACCACTTAGTTAGCTGCCTTCACAGTCAATTTCCCTTCATGGTTAGCACAAATATTGCTCTTAACTGCAGTCTTGGTTCATGTCCTTCTGCTATACTGCTGTAGGTAAAATGAACAATGTCCTTTCTTCATCAGCCCCGTTTCTATGACATTCCTAAACAGTACTACACTTAAATGAGATTCTCCCAACTTGATAACTCAGTTGCCTAAGAATTATCCTTACTCTCTGGCTTCAAATACAGAGCAACCCATGGCTCCCAAGTGAGCTTCCATAAGCCATAATGAACTAGAGGTCTCCATGAGTTGCAGGTAAGTTAGCATTATGAGAAGGCTAGGAATGGTGGGTCCAGAGACCACCATTACTAGTTAGTTTTAGTAAAAACAACCACAACAAAAACAAACAAAAAACAGCGTTAGTATTAGAATGAGATACCAAACAATGAGTGAAACACTAAAAACCACTAAAGGACTCTTTAATAGATTTAGGTTGATCAATCTCCCAGTCACCCCTCAGATTTCTGCTTTTCTTAAAAACAAATTTTTACGAATAGTTTACTTCAAGTATTGCTTCCACTTCGTCACCTCCAATTTATTTTTGAAAAGCCTCAATTGATTTCCCCCCAAGACACCACCAAAATTGCTTTTGTAAGAGCAACAGTAACTTTCACGTTCAAAGTCACTCGATTCTTCTCTGTCCTCTTCTAATTTCTCTTCCATATCCTCATCTACCAGCTCTTTTCAGCTGCATTTCACAGAACAGAATACTCTAACCTCCTTAAAGTGATCCCGTATCTTTTTATGCCATTCTTACTCAGTTACCTTAATAAACTCCTTGTTCTTTCCCACTTTAAATTCTGGTGTCCTGGGTTTGATGCTAGGTCCTCTTCTCTTTGGTTTAATCCTTTCATACATTTTGAAAGGTTTAAAATGTCACACATACCTGGACCACAACAAGAAGGATATTTTTTATCTTAAATCTGCCTCTGTGTACCATAGTTTCTTGTTAAACTACTTGCTTTCTTTATTTAGAAGTCACCCCTGCATCTCAAATTAGGTGTTCCTAAACAGATCTTATTTTTCCTATTTTCTTCCTCATGCTTATTCTTTTTCTAGTCTTTCCCATGTAATTAAATCTATGAGCATTCTGTTGCTTAAGTCAGAAACCTAGAAATACCCTGGTTTCTCCTTTATCTTGAACCCCTAATCCACTACATCTTTTTCCTTCACCCCCACTCTACTAAGTCCTGTCCATTTTACTTACAAAGATATTGTAATTACACTCATTTTTCTTAATTGCTACTGTCAATATTTTAAGGCACTCTCATCTCTTGCCTGATACATTTTGTAAAAAGTAATATTCTTCAAGACACATACAAATCACTTTTTCATTAGCTAGTCTTGGGGAAAAATTGCAGAGTTGTCTTCTATCCCACTCAAGCCCTGAATTTTTTTTTCTTTTTCTACCTTCTTTCAATCAGCAATTTTTTTTGCTCCTAGATTCCTAGAGCCTCTGGCTTTCTCAGTGGTCTCCAATAACTATGACTTGCCACTCCGGTTCTCCCCAAAGCCCAGTGATGTCCCATACCCTATTCATAGTCTGCCTCTCATGTTGAGTTGAGAAAGGACCATCCCATTCTTCTGAAACAACCTTTCATTTTTTATGAACGAGCAACCTAAGACTCACAAAGGTCATTTATAGCCCTCTGTAGAGTTCTGTCAAAAGGATAGAAAAACAAGATTAACTGTCTTTTTATATAGATATTTTGATACAGTGCATGTGAAATTTTATAATGAATATATTTATATAGAATCAGATATTCAAAATTTGATAGAATAGAAATAACATATTGAGATCTTCTGGTTCGAAGTACGTACTTTATAGATGACGTAATTTAGCCTCAAAGTCTACTGGGCTCAGGATCCCACAGGTAGTCAGCGGCATTGTGGGACTTGACTTCAGATCTCTTGAGGCTACTGTTCTTTCCAAAATACCTCACTGTCTCCATTGCAATGCATTGTTCTAAAACTACTTGCAGTGTAATAGAGAAAATAAATATTTCATAATAATATTTAGTGTTTACTTCAGCAATTATGGCATGTTCTAAACACATTATGTATGTACATTATTTTCTCTCTAGGCTTTTATTTTATTTTTAATTATTTTAAAAATTGACAAAATTGTCTATGTTTATTTTATACAACATGTATTGAAATATATCTATATGTAATAGAATGGCTAAATAAGCTAATTAACATATATGTTATTTCATTGTGTTAACTTATTTAATTCTTGCAAAAAAATATAAGTTAAATTAGTATCCATATGTCATAGGCAAGGGAACTGAGATCCTGGTTGTTTAGCACATTGCCCAGAGGCAACATATGGTACTGACATTGTGACTATTCTTAACTTACGGCAATATAGTTGTTTGCATCAGTGCAATAATAATCCATTTTCTTTTGCAACAGGACGCAATTGGAGAAACTGTTTTACCAAGGCTTTGACTGGAAGGGTATGCTTCCCTTTAAGGAGTCAAGCTCAACTTGCAGAGTTGATAAAAGCCCCTTGGGAAAAAATCAAAACAAAAACAAAACTGGCCCCATAACCTTATCTACACAGTCCCTGTTTAAGGTTCTTGTCCTGTGGTCAGTAAAGAATGTCACCTTCTAACAGGCCTAGGAACTCCAACTTAATTTTGGGACTTTAAAAGGAGACAATCACCCAACTCACAGGTATTTGAGGATAGAAACCTGACTCATGGCTGGGCTCCGCTTTAAAGATCTTATCTGAGGTTCCTGTGGAACAGCATTCTGTCAATGCCAATCTAAAAGGCTCATGTAGAAATAGCTATTCTTGCTGCACTTTATGCAAATAATCAGGCCAAGCATAAGACTAAAGTCTAATGTACAAACAACTCAGTCCTATTATGACTTTTTTTTAACAAAAATGAGGACTGGAGAGAGAGAAATTAGGTTTCAAAACTTATGATACATTTGTCATTAAATTCTAAACTTGCGAGTTGTTTTTAAGTTTTTGCCTACATTTTAGACTAACCTTGCTTGTTCCCGTTAACCAAGCAGCAATCTCCAGCTGCAGCTCAGAAAGAGCAAAAGGGATGGATAATGTAGAAATATGGATCAGTATTCTAGTTCTCAGCAATTATCCTGCAAATCCTGCCAGGCGATGAGGATAAATAGAGTGTCCGTCACCCAAAGGCTTCCTTTTTTTTTTTTATTTTATTATTATTATTTTACTACTACTCAATGGTGATGCTTTATTTAGAAAGCCATCAATTAGTATATTTTTTCCTTAATGTATTTA
The DNA here is from genome assembly GCA_004027715.1 of Plecturocebus donacophilus. Taxonomy (NCBI): domain Eukaryota; kingdom Metazoa; phylum Chordata; class Mammalia; order Primates; family Pitheciidae; genus Plecturocebus; species Plecturocebus donacophilus. The sequence continues at coordinate 35,789 of PVKP010003699.1, forward strand.
TTTTGTCTTTATAATAAGAAATGATGATTTCCTCAAAAGTTAATCTGGTTTCTAATTTATTTATTTAATAGATATATTCTCTATTTTTTTTTTCTGAAAAAGTCTTACATTCCCTTTAATTTTTACATTTAAAAAAAAGGTATAATTTACATATGGAAAAATTCATGCTTTCTTTTTCTTGTAAGATTATTTATATATATGTATTTTTTATTGTACTTTAGTTTCTGGGGTACATGTGTAGAACAAGCAGGATTGCTGCATAGGTACCTACATGGCAAGGTGGTTTGCTGCCTCCAACCCCACATCATCTATATCTGGCATTTCTCCCCATGTTATCCCTCCCCAACCTCCCTACCCCCTGCTGTCTTCCCCTATTCCCCCCAACAGACCCCAGTGTGTGTCCATGTGTTCTCATTGTTCAACACTCAATTATGAGTGAGAACATGTGGTGTTTGATTTTCTGTTCTTGTGTCAGTTTGCTGAGAATGATGGTTTCCAGATTCATCCATGTCCCTGCAAAGGACACAAACTCATTGTTTTTTATGGCTGCATAGTATTCCATGGTGTATATGTGCCACATTTTCCTTGTCCAGTCTATCATCAATGGGCATTTGGGTTGGTTCCAGGTCTTTGCTGAGGCTTTCTTTTTAAGAAAGTAATACCAAAGGAACTAACCAAAGCCAAGCACCATGCACTCAAATCTTAGCAAGCATAACTACAGCCACCAATTATCTTGGTATGTCACAAGACAGCCTTTTCTCTCCCTTGGGGGAGGACTCAATTCCACAGCTTCACCTTAGCATTCAGCTTATGACAAGGAGTCTATGCCACCCCCCAGAGACATGTTTTAGTCTCAAACTCAATTCCACATTTTGAGTCAAAGCCCTAGGAAAGAAAACTGGATCTAAGGGATCCAGAGGCAGACAATAACAGAGTTTAAACGGCACAGTGCAGGTAAGCATGGCTAATTCCTGATGATTAAGCCAAGCCTCGAGTTTCATAGAGAAAGGTCATGCTAGTATCCATGGCATAAATGAGGTCTATAGAGCTCCAAGGCTACTGAGAGTGGGAGTGGGGGGTAGAGGCATAGGGGAGAGTGGATAATTCCTATTCTCTAGGCCCTCCCTGCCTCATGGGTGCAAGCCACTTTGACATCCATGGGCAGTACCCTGTCATGGTACTTACAGATACAAAGACAGAGAAAACTAAGAGGAACACCTCACTTTCTCTCCCTCATATACCCCAAGTATCTGCTAGGAAAAGAAGGGAATTACTTATGCTTGCTCCCCTCTTTCTAGAGATTAGCCATCCATCTTCAGTCTGTACCCCTTTCAAATGCATCCTGAACCCCTGGGACTCCTTTGAAAAAAATATCTTATGTTTTCCTTTCTTCTCCTCTGTCCTCTCTTTGCTGATAGGTAATTGTGTCTCCATACTATGGGACACTCCCCTTGGATGCATCCTCCAAACTGGAAAAACTTAATTTCCCAAACCTTAAACTAGTTGGCTGAGGACTGAGCTCAGGGGAAGGGAACCCAGAAGCCTGACATGCTGGAAAAAGGGTAAGGGTTTTTTTGTTTTTGTTTGTTTTTATCAATCTGGCTTTTAGTCTCCCTCTTTCAGTGTAAACTTGTAAGAGGCCTCAGGATTTGCGAGTTGTCCTTATGACTCCTTGCCTTGCTTTGTTTTGATGTTTGTTTTTTTAATAACCCAATTTATCTCGTCTCGACTTCAGGCCGTCAAACTCCAAACGGTCATACAACCAGAGCCTTGGATGATGGTCCCTTCTGCTGGGGACCCTCAGATAGGTCTCTGAGGGAGCTCTGCCTGCCATTTCCCCAAAACAGAACCCCCTGTCAGCAGGAAGCAGTTAAGATGAGTCTTTGTCCTTATCTTTGTCCTTGTCCTTAAGGCAGTTAGATATACGTCTTTAGACAGGGGAATGAGACAGCCAAGTAAAAAGGGTTTGCTGGAGAACCTCTGACCAGTTCCCTCTTGCTCTGCTAAAAGTTTTTCTCTTTTTTTCTGTTTTTACATAATAAATTCCATTTTTCTCATCCTTCTATGTTTCCATGAGCCTAATCTTTCCTGGTCGTGTGACAAGAACCCAGTTTTTAGCTGAACTGAGGAGAGTCTTGCAACAACATTACTGGCCAAATTATGATTATGATTATGAAGCCAATCAGTGAGGCTGTATTTTCAAGTACTGCTCCACAGATCACTCGGAACTGATATCCATGGAGGACTTGCGCTGTTCCTGGCATTGTGGACCACTCTTTACCTGCATTATGTTAACAATCCAGATGCAGCCCAAATGTTACCTGGAGGATCTCCATCATTAGTAAGAAACTTCTGAATGCCTATAGTAGGAAGCCCCAAATTTCCCTGGAGTTTCTGGTAGATTTTTACATGTTGTTTACTATTTATCCCTCCAAAGACACCTTCTCAAGCATTTGTTCAACAGAGTCCCATGTATTGAAGGCTTTATTTGGAGTAGTTCTTTACTATAATTTCTGGATACTGGGCATGAAGATGTCATATTGCAGTACAACCAGTGAACAGATTAAGACTGATTATTATTAACAGCTGTTTCCTTAATAAGGCCTTGAGATATTTTTCCTGGCTGAAAACCTACAGGGACCCCACTTTACTCATCCTACTGGGTTTCTTCTCTCCATTCCTGAAAATTTGAAAATTGTAATTTATCATGTAGGTCAATTTAGTCCTCTGTTTCACAGATTTTCTTTCTAACTATGCTTTGAAACCTATATTGTTTCAGCAACACAGAAGGTTGCTTGCTCCAGAGAGAAATAACACCACTCCCCAAGGAAGTAGAAGGTGCTGTAGTCATGGTTATAAATAACAACGTTTTGTGCTGCCTATCTCTCCCCTTTCTTTTATTCTTATAACAGTTTTATCAAGTAGAGATGGTTAGCTACATTTTAGCAGAGGGAGATGGAAGTTTAGAGAATTTAAGTGACTTTTCCTGGATCCGTTTTTTAGAAAATGAAGGAGCAGGGATTCGATGTCAGGATTCTTTTTCTTCCAAATCTTACGCTTTTAAAACTAGCTTATGTCTCTCTGCTCTTCTTCATTAGCAATTTTAGATCAAAATTTCTGCATGAACTGTACTAAACCTGTATATGTGCACACACTTTTTCCATGTTCTATTCATGTTCCATGTAAATGTATATGTAACCTTTCCCAAATTATTTTTTTAGCAAAATGATTCAACAGTAAAGTTGTAAACTTAAAATGATTAAGTTGAATTCATGTCTCCAGAATCACTGATTTTAAAAAAATATTTATCATTTTTTAAGGTAGCAGTTAAAAAACAAGCTAATTTTTATGTAAACAAGTCTCCAACTGCCTGATTCAGCTTTATAATTTTTATAATTCATACTTGAGATGTGAAATTATTGTTGCAAAAATAAAAATAGAAACAAATAATACAAGAGTAGTTCACCCCCACCCACAGTCAAACCCACTCTGTGCCCCAGAGTTAATTCTCTTGTCTGTTTGGCATGTTGCCTTCCATGTCCCTCCTGAGAGCTTCTAAAATAGGCATTTACACACACACATTCACACACATATACAGTTTATATTATGTGGCTGAAAGTGCTAATTTTGCTATTTTTACATGACCAGGATCACAGTCAGAAATGCTTTGCTTTTTAAAAAAATCAACACTATGCCATGGAGACATTTCCTTATCATTTTATACAGAATTTTCTTCCGCCATCATCTTTCTTCAATCTTACAGCAAGAAGTCTCCTATCACTTCTCCAAGCTGCCAACATGATCTTTAAAAACATGCATATGATGGTTACTTTCTTGCTGAAAACTTTTCATTGATTTCCCAATGAAACTGAAATAAAATTCAGACTCCTTTACTGTCTGTGGCTTCCAGGGCCCACGTGATCTTCATTTTTCCTTCTCATGAATTTCTCTCTCACTATTCTACTATTCTGGCCTCCTTGCTCTTACTCAGGAATTTATTTTAGCCTGCTATTCATTCTGATTGGAATTATATTCCCTAATCTCACTCCACCCTGTTAAAATACTCATGGCTCTGAAAGCCTTTCCTTGGACAACAAACTTATATCTTCTCCATCTCCTCATCTTGCTTTAATGTGTTTGAAGTTATTGCCCATTAACTGCAATTGTACTACTTTAATTTTAATTAATTTTGTTTGCCTGTTTCTTGTCTGCCTCTCTCATTTGCATGTCAGCTCTAAAAGGGCATGAATCTGTTTTATTATTTTTTTCTTCACCACCATACCCCCAGAGGCCAGGACTGTGTGTGTACGTTTATGAATGAAGAATTGCCTGAATGATTCGGTCTCAATCTTTAGAACTGCTCTGTAACATTCCACTGAATAGCTACACCTTACTAACAATTTCCCCCTTTTACTCTGTTTGTTTGTTACTTTATTTCTCATGCAATTACAGGCAATATTGCAGTGAACTTAAGAGAGTAGTTATATCTGGAGATAGGAAGGGACTAGGTGATTGCGAGGGGGCATTATATAAAAGAGCTTCTGTGGTACCTTGCAAGTTCTATTCTTTTAACTGAGTGGTGGTTATAAACGTGTTTGCTTCATAAGAAGTCACTTCATTTGTTATGGTGGCTTTCTGTATCTGAGTTTTATTTTATAATAAGGCAGGAGAAAGAGGAGACAGAAAGACAGGAAGAGAGAGTGACGGTTTGTAAGTCACATAGTTGATTCCAGCCCAAACTTTGCACCCATGGGGCATGGGAGAGGAGGTCAGCCGGGAACACAGATTCTTAATTTACCTGTCCACTGGTGTTAAGTTGCTGCCATCATCTGTTTATTTCTCTTTAAAAGGACCATTACCAAGAGGAACACTCATTTGGGATTCTCTCCACTTGATGAGTGAACCTGTCAGTCAAAGAACCTGGGAATTCTGAGTCTGATTTGCTTATAATAGCTGAGAAAATCAGTTCCTGAGATAAAGCAGATTATAAAAAGAGAGGATCAGCAACATCTAAATACCAGATTTAAAAGTAAAATAAATAAAAAACAAGTCCTGGCAGCCACTTCAGGGTATTCTCCATTGCATCTGCTCTGCTCAAATTTTTAATAATTTAAACAAAGTTTCTATCAGTTCACTGATGTAATTCTACCTATGTTCATTTATTGCAACTCATTCCACTTAATCTGCTGATGATCTCTTTCTTCCTCCTGGGTTGTTATCATTTGGGTTTCAGGATTTATTCTAATATGAAAACTTACATCCAGGGAAATAAATAGTCTTAGTAAAGTCTCCTTGGGTCCTACCTCTCAAACTTCCAGTTTAAAAATTCAGAAACTAAGTGAAGTAACAGGAAAGAAAGTAGAAAACATATTGATGAACTGTAAGCACAAATCCAATAAATATCATTTAAGTATTTAGGAAAATTATTTTATGCCTATAATTAAACAGTGTGACAGCACCTTGTTTCATAAAAGTAAATCTTTTTAATCAAACCAATCAGGGGAAAGAATCTAACAATTCTATATAAAGGAAAAAAATACATCTTTCACCTACAGGGAAATGCATTAACTACAAAAAGGACAAATTTGGGCTGAATTTTGTCAAATTCTTAGCAGGATATTTTGTACTTAGGTCAAAGTCATAATAGGATAATACCAAAAGTTAGCTATATTGCTTTGGATAACTCATTTTTTCGTTACTTGAAATGAGTCACTTCTAACTTTCTAGCTATTATATATATTAGACCTCTAATATTCTAATGATTTCTACAATTCTTGAATAAATATCTACTTTGTGGAGCTATGTGAAAAAGTTTAGTAAACAAATACTTGACATAGTCTTATTTTTCAATTTATTTTTGTTGAAATGTTTCCAGCCCAGTGAAAGTACACTTAACCAGACCAGACTTATGTCCTAGTTCCAGAAGCAAAGATTTAGTCTGTTATTACTTTTAAAGGAAGAAAGCTGTTGGAACCAACCACTTCTTTCCAATGTTTTTAAGTGGACAGAAAATGTAATTGCACCTCTTGATGTTATTGTTATTTATTGATTTATATCTCCTTCTTCACAAGATTAAAAGAACTGTAGAATTTCAAGCAACTCTTTTTCCTCCTAAGACTTTCTTATTATTTCTCCAGCAGTAGCTTGTTACAAAGGTTAAGTATGTATAGCTTTGTGTTCCTTTTGATGTGAGAATCAATCCACTATCATCCACAGAACTGGGCTTAGGGGAAGCTGAAATTCAAAATCTAGGCATACATTCTAAAGTAAAATACTTCCCCAAGTTGTCATTTATGTGATGGGTATTCTGCTGAGGATTAAAATTAAGGCAGGACTTTACTGCTAGCACAAGTGACTCTTGTAATAGAAAATAATGTTCCTCTTGAAGCAAATCCACTATAGATGTACATTGCAGGCCTGTGTTATCTTTTCTTAGACTGTGAGCTCCTCAAGGGCAAGGACTATGACTTATTCATGTTTGGGTTCTCAAAGAGTTTTGTTCCTGACACACGTTTGCACCGTAAATGCTTTTTGAACTGATTGCTCATGATTTCTTTCTCGATATGGAATCATGTTGATGTACAATAAGCAAATGGCCTGGTGAATCTGCAAATTTAATTCTTTTCATTCATTCATTGAACATATGTTTATATTCTTCATATGTGTAAGATACTGTCCTAAGTAAAATACATTTATATATGTTGATGTGCTTGTTTAAGTGTATACATCTGGGGATTATAGGTATAAGCCACCTCACCTGGCCAAATTCTATTTTTTTATTTCATAGGTGTGGGTAACCCCCATATAGGTACCAAGGAAGGAGAGCTAAGCAGAATCCTGGCACAATTAGTGCCTGAAGAATATCTCAGTTTATAGTGTTACTACTCAGTTATTTCCTTCTATATAATCCTTTATATATAATCATATATTAGTTTATAGAATTAGGACTTGAAGAATATCTCAGTTTATAGTGTTACTACTGTTATTTCCTTTTATATAGTCCTCTATATATAATCATCTATTAGTTCATAGAATGAGTGCCTAAAGAATATCTTACCACTCAGTTATCTCCATATATATATATATATATATATATAACTATATTTTAGTTCATAATCAGAGGAATGCCTAGAGTAGACACGGTACAGAGCATGAATTAAGGAATAAGCAGCTTATAGTCAGAGGAATATCTGGAGCAGACACAATGCAGAGCATGATTTAAGGGAAAAGCAGTTATACCAGGACAAGAATCCATGGCTCAGGCAGCAGCATTCAGTATCGTAAAGATACTTGCTGTATGGCAGTCATGGGGCAAGAGCCACTCCTCCTGATAAAGGAGTTGTAGGACCTTGCTCCAGTTCTTGTGGAAGGCTGCCCTCAGACCAGCAATCGCACCTTGGTGACTATGAACTTTATCAGCTCTTGCTACTGTGCTGCTCGAAAAGCACCTTCCCATAGAACCATTGGAAGCTGCCAGCAGGTGGTGGTAACCCTGACAGCTCTGTCACTGCTGTGTGACTTAAGCATCCTCCTATAGATCTTCTTAGGAGTAGCATGCCCATAGATAGAGGTATTGTACACTGCACCCTCTTCACTGTGAACAGCCCACCTCCAAGCCCAGGTGACCTAATGGGGGTCGACCCCGTACTGCACATGGGCCACCTCCTTGCCTTGATGACCTCGTGGGGGTGGACCCCTTGCTGTGCACTGTCCACCTCCTAGCCTAGGTGATCTAATCGGGGTGGACTCCTTGTTTTATTGCTCACGACCCTATCACTATCCTTAAAGATGACTTCACTCACTACCCTGCCCCCTAACCTATACACAATAAATACAGATGCTTCTGGACATTCAGGGCCTCGCCTGTCTCTGCTTATAGGTGGCATGGCCCCCCTGAGCCCAGCTGCGTTTTCCTTGTACTTCTGTGTCCTGTCTCTTTATTTCTCCTGCGCCTCAGCACAGCATAAGGGGCACCCCACAGCCCTGTGGGGCCCTTAGCCCTATGCATAGGATAATAGGTTATGATGACATCAGGAAAATTTTCAAAGAACAATATACAGATGCATATTTTCTAAATACTTACACATCTGAGAATGTCTTTTGTTGCCTTCCCTATTGCTAGAGCTTTGCAGTGAAGTCATTTCTCCTCAAAACCCTGTAGGTATCATATCATTAGAAGTACTTTCAGTTATGTGCATACACAAACACACTCACACACATCAATGTATATAATAGGTTGTATCTTATTTCTACATGTGTGTGATATGTATACACATGCAGAAATAAGACACAGTTTAGTAGTAAGGACAAAAACATGACAGATAATTACAATAAAATAACAAGAAAAATATATAAAAAAGAACCAACATGGCAATAACAATTTTGAGGGGATGTCACTGGAAGAAAAGTAAAATTTTCAACAGCAATGGTGGACTTCAGTAATACAGGTTATAAATTTCTATATTTGACACCCATGCAGACAGGCTTCTAGATGAAACACTGGAGAACGGTAAGGGCCGCAGACAGCTTGGGAAGATAGGAATACTTTTTGGAGTATTATCGCTAAGCGAGAATCTAACAAGAGGGAAAGAAGAAGATTCATGCAGGAAGCTCAAAGAAAAATGAGAAGATCACAGTACAAGTGAAGTCAAAAGAGAAAAAATTCTCAAGTAAGGAGTCGCTAGTGTGAAATACTGAAGCTTTGTGAACAGAGATTATTGGATCTGGTGATCCGTGGTAATCATGACTTTGAGATCAGTGTTTGTCAATTTCTGGGGATGGAAACACAGCTCACATAGCATTATAATGAATGTCACTATAACCTTTCTTTGATGATCAACAAGATGTTGTGTCAGAATTCTTGGATAGTTTTGTGGATATCAGCTATAAGTAACTGGCACACAGAAGTTATAGGGAGTTGTGAGAAATTTGTATTTGTCCTTGAATTTGTGCTATAGCAGCCTGTTGGCAGTCCACTGACAGGGAGTCACAGGTGCTGGCTTTCAGGAGTGAAAGCACAACCAACCTGGAGGATGCACTAAAATGATCAAAACCTGGCCCAAAGGGAACTGGGTGCAGCACTAGCAATGTCTGCTACACACCCCAAACCATAAGCCTAGGTATTACCATCCTATGGAACACACCTCTTATATATTCCCAAGCCAGCTATCTATTTTTTTTAAGTATAGAATTACACAGCTCAAATTGTTAAAAGAAGGCTACTTCAAAGTAGGTGGTAGTATGATTGGCAAGTCCAATGGCACCTTGCTTTGCATAACAAGATTAAATCCCAAGAGTTTCTCTGATGCTGATGTGAATCCACAGACTGTCAGAGAAGCCTGGCTTACCTAGTGAGCATACAGAGATGTCCTCTTTGCAAGAAGCTGGCCATTAGTGTGGTAGGGTGGAAGAGAGGCTATGTGTGGTAAGAAGCAACACTGCTCTTAATCCTGGGGGAAGGGAGAGACATAAGCCTAAAGGATGCCACATAATTCACTTTCAGCTCCTCCCTCATGCTAATTACTATTCAAATAACATCACCTCAATTCAAAAAGTGAAGCTGAAACTGAAGTGTCCACCAATGGGAAGATGAAGGGAAGCAGAATCTTCCTGCAGAACTAGAGAAAGATTTCTCATTTCACACACTCTGTCTGTTGGGAGGCAGGGCTGAGACACACAAACTGAACATGAGGGAATTCACCCAGATTCCTTACACAAAACGGCTTAGTCCATTCATACTGGTCCATTATATTTTAAAGCTAGCTATTTCTTCTCCATCCACAAGGTCCTGGAAGTTTACTCTCTATAGACATGGAGCCAATGAAAACCTGGACTCATGGAGAATGGGTTTTTAATAGAATCCTAACAGAATCAAAGTTGTGTTGTGCGCTGCTGTAGAAAACAGAGGTATGAGAGATGGACTTTAAGAAATTTAGCAAAATGATATGGGAAATAATACTATCCTTCAGATAAATATGTATAAGATAAATATGTATAAGCATTCATATGTTGTTTACAGTGTTTTTTATAATGTATTCACCAATTCATGTCACTGGCTGTTTATTTTTAAGAGTCCAAGATTACAAGCATGATTTTTCTAGCCAGAAAGTATGTAAAAACTCTTCATTATTTCAATAATATCCAGCCCTTATCATTTTCTTAGGGTACATTTTGGGAGTAGAATGACCGTGTTAAAATACGTATACACACTATTAAAAGAATTTTTTAAATCCTGAAAATTGTTTTTTAGTAATGTTATTCAATATAGACTCTACCCTTCATAGTAACCCAATGTGTAAAATAGATTCCCTTTAAAAAAAAAAAAACAAAACTTTATAATATATAACAATGGCATAGAATGTTCTTAACTTAGAGTTAAAATTGAACTTTTTTTTTTGTTTTCATTTCTTTTCTTTCACAAACTTTTTAGGTTTTTTCTCTATTTTCTTACTGTGATTTTTATTTCTCAATATAATGTATTAATGACCTTAAACACCTGCTTGTTGTACATGCTGGGCATTTTTATTGGTTTGCTATATGATTTTTAGTTTCATCAAGCTAGTGTTTATGACAAGAAAATTAAATTTCATTTTATCAAATTATTATAAGACCGTAACTTTAAAAAGTAAAAAAGAAAATATCGTATGGCTTAGAATTTTAAAAAGTATCTCTTTTTAAAAAGTTTAGTGAGAGCAAATCTGTAATGACATTTCCTTTCTTATAACTTATGTTTTGATACAACTGACAATTGCTTCATTTTTTACTGGCTTCTTACATGACTTGACATGTTACTAAGTGGCTCCACATTCTTTTCCAGATGGTCTAAATACCAGTTGATCACTCAGTTCCCTTTCCTGTTCTCCTCATTTCCACCCCAGCTATCTCTCTGAGTCTTATCTTCTTGCTTCAGTCCAAACAAGTTACTCCCTGGGCCTATTACTTTATTGTCCTTCTGGGTCAATTTTATTCTGGAAATTTTCTATCTTATCATTGTTGCTCTTTTTTGGTTTAACCTTTGGTTTAATCACTTACTATGGTGGAGCACATCTTCTCAAGAGTGGACTCCTGTACATTTTCTTCCCTTTGTCAATTGCTTTCCTAGTTTTTAATTTTTATTTCTTCATTTTATTTACTAGTTTAAATTATTTTTTAATTACATTTTGAAAACTTAAATACTTTGCTCATGAATTTTTTGAGAAAATATCTCTTCTACTTTTAACAGTTTGACAATATGGGTATGCAATTCTACACTAACACTTTTTTCTCAGATTTGGTAAACACTGTAAAATTGTTTTCAGGCACTCAATGTTTATCGTAAGAAGTATAGTGTATCATGATTCTCTTCTTCTTGTATGTAGCCAATTATTTTTCTTTCTTGGAACTTTAAAACTTTGTCTTTAGTTCAAATGTTCTGAAATTGTTCAATGGCATATCTTCTACTAGCTGTTTTTATTTACAGTGCATAAAATCTTATGGGGGTTTTCAATCTGAAAATGCTGCTGTATTAAAATTATACTAAATTTTTCCTATCTTCTTCTTTCTTATGATTTTTTTTTTTAGTTTTTAAAGGTTTTTTTTATTAGAAATAATTTACTTGGGCATTATACTTTCTAGATATAGTTTCCACTTATTTCTTTTTTGTTATAAAGCTGGATCTTATTTGTTGAAGTTACCACAAATTTAACATGCTGTCATTTTATTAAATATTTTGAATTTTTTTACTTTTGCAGAGATATTTTATGTACTTATTTTTGTGACATCCTCTTCTTTCATAAAGGTGCAAAATTCCATCATTCAGAGGGTTTTTAATATGGCATTCTTGATTTGTTTTCCCTGCATTGTCTTGGCTTCTTCCCAATCTCCTTATTTATTGTTTGGTTTTGTATTTTTTTTTTCTAACAGTTTATAGACTTTTCCTAAGTCTGGTGATTCCTGTTTATACACAAAATTAAATAACTAAAGAGCTAATTGGAAGCAAAGTGTATTTATAGGATGGTCAATGGATCAACCTTCCCGACTTTTTACCTGGGATCTTTTCCATTGAGTTTGTCACTATCCTTTATATAGTAAATTATATCATTCTTAGAATAAAAATTTTAAATACATTCACTTGTGATGTCTGCATTTTAAAAATAGACTGCATTTTTTAAAAGCATTTTAGGTTCAGTACAAAATTTAGCAGAAGGTACAGAGATTTTCCATATACCCCTTTATATCCATACATGCACAGACTGTTACATTATCAACAACTACACCTCAGTGGTACATTTGTTACAAATGATAAACCTAAGCCTATGTTGACACATCATTATCACCCAAAGTTTGTAGTTTTTATCAGGGTTCACTCTTGATATTATACATTATATGGCTTTGGACAAATGCATAATAACATATATCCAGCATTATAACATCATACAGAGTATTTTCACTGCTCTAATAATTCTCTCTGCTCCACCTATTCATCTGTTACTCCTCCCTAACTCATTGCAACTACTGATATTTTTATTGTCTCCATATTTTTTGCTTTTCCAGAATGTCATGTAGTTGGAATCACATAGTATCTAGTCTTTTGAGATCAGCCTCTCTTACTTAGTAATATGTGTTTAAGTATCTTGTCATGACTTGACAGTTCAGAATATTATTTTATTGTTTGCATGTACTACAGTTTATTTATTCATTCACCTTCTAAAGGACAAGTTATTGTTTTCACATTTTGCAATTACGAATAAAGTTACAAGGACCATCTGTGTGCAGGTTTTTTTGTGAACATGTTATCTACTCCTTTAGGTAAATATCAAAGTGCGCGATTACTAAAACATATTAAGAGTATGTTTAGTTTTGTAAGAAACCACCAAACAGTCTTCTAAAGTGATTGGACCATTTTGCATGCCCAACAGCCATGAATAAGAGTTTCTGTTGTTCTACATCCTCACCAGCCTTTGCTGTTGTCAATGTTCTAAATTTGGGGCATTCCAGTAGCTCTGTAGAAGTATCTCTGTTGTTTTAATCTGCATTTCATATTCTGTGGAGCATCTTTTCATAACCTTTTTTGCCATCTGTAGGTCTTATTGGGTGGGTGTCTGTTAAGGCCTTTAACCTATTTTTTAATCAGATCATTTTTGTCATTGTTGAGTTTTAAGATTGCTTTTTATATTTTGAATGCAAATCTTTTATTAGATATGTCCTTTTCACATATTTTCTACTAGTCTGTAGATTCTCTTTTTATTCTCTAATAGTATCTTTCACAGAACAGACATTTTTAATTTTAATGAAGTCCAGCTTATTAATTATTTATTTTATGGATTATGCCTTTGGTGATGTATCTAAAATATAATCACCAAACCGTAGGCCACCTAGATTTTCTTTTATGTTATTTTCTGTAAGTTTTATAGCTTGTGTTCTACATTTAGAACTGTGATCTATCTAGCTGATATTTGTAAAGGATACAAAGCTTGTGATTAAATTACTTCTTTTTCACATGAGGGTGTTCAGTTGTTCTTGTATCGATGGTAGAAAAAAATGCTCTTTTCTTCATCATATCGCCTTTGCTCCTTTTTTACAGATCAGTTGACTATATTTATGTGGGTCTCCTGGGCTTTCTATTGTGTTCATTGATTGATTTTTTAAATTCTTTTGCCAGTACCACATTGTCTTAATTACTGTAGCTGTATAGTGAGACTTGAAGTTAGTTGTTACAGTGATACAAGTTTGTTCTTCTGCAATATTGTTTTGGTTATTCTAAATCTTTAGCTGCTTATTAAAAAATAACTTTAGAATCAATTTGTTTATATCCACAAAATAACTTGCTACCATTTTGATTGGGATTACATTGAATCTATAGATCATTTTGGGAAAAACTGATGCCTTCAGGATATTGAATCTATCAAGAAAAATAATATGTTTCCATTTATGTAGCTTTATAATTTATTTTACCAAAGTTTTGTAGTGTGTTTTGTATTCATCTTGCATATATTTTATTTGATTTATACCTAAGGATTTCATTTTGAGGGTGTGATAATATAACAGTATAGTTTTTAATTTCAAATTTCACTTATTCATAGCTGGTATTTAGGAAAGAGATGATACATGTATATTAATATTACATCCTGCTAACTTGCTATAAATGCTTATTAGTTCCAGAGGTTTATTTGTTGATTTCTTCAGGTTTCTACATAAGCAAAATGCCCTCTGTGAACAAAGTTTTATTTCCCTGTTCTCAACCTGTATACTTTTGATCCCTTTCTCATTATGTAATGCCTCTTTCATGATAAGTTCCCTTGCTGTGAAGTTGACTCTGTCTAAAATTAATATAGCTAATTCTACTTCCTTTTGTTTAGTCTTAACATTGTATACCTTTCTCCATCCATTAAGTTTTAAACTCAAAATATTTTTATATTTAAAGCGGGTTCTTTTCGAGAACATATTGCTGGGTCTTAGTTTTTTAAATCAATTCTGACTTGTTTTATATATAAATAAAACTGATTTGTTTTATATATAAATATATATATATATATATTTAATCCACTCTGACTTGTAGTTTGTTTAATCTGTGCTGTAATTTGTATATTTTGGTCTTTGATGCTTAAGGTTATTGTTGATATAGTTGGTTGAAATATCTTCCATATTTGTATGATTTTCCATTTGATTTCCATGTTCTTTGTTTCTATTTTATCTTCCACATTTTTTCTGCTTTATGTGGTTTGAACTGAGCATTTTATATGATTCAATTTCCGCTTGTTTCTTGGCATATTAATACTTTTTTCCTTTTTTGGGTGCTTGTGCTACAACTTGCAATATATATTTACAACTAATTCAAATGTATTTTAACAACACTATACTGCTTCATGGGTAATGCTAGTGACTTATAATAACAAAATCCTCTCAATTCTTCTCTTCTTCTGCTTATATTATTGCTGTCATTCATTTATACTTAAGCATACCTACATATATACATATATCTCCAAATATGTTGTTGTCATTATTATTTTGAACTTATGTCTTAGATCAATTAAGAATAAGAGAAATAAAGTTTTGTTGTTTTTCCTTATTCCTTCCCGAATGTTCTCCCTTTCTTTATGTAGATCTAGGTATCTGCCTTATGTCATTGTTATACTCTTTAAATAACTTATTTTAATTATTCTTGAAAGGCTGTTCTGCTAACAATAAATCCCTCAATTTTTGTTTGTCTGAGAAAGTACTTTACCTTTACTTTTGAAACATTCTTACAGGTTATAAAACTCTAGGTTGGTGGGTTTTTCTCTCAACATTTTAAATATTTTTTTACATTGTCTTTTCACTTGCACAGTTCCTGAGAAGAAGTTGGATGTAATTCTTATCTTTGTTACTTCTCTATAAGTAAGCTTCCAGCCCCTACCACCCTCACCCTCACCACTGAACCACTCCTGGCTTTTTCAAGATTTTTTGTTCATGTTTGAATGTGTGATATGTCTAGGTATATTCTATGTCTGACATTTTTTTCTGCTTGGTGTTTTTTAAAGATACTTGATTTGTAGTTTGGTGTCTTGACATTAATTTGCTGAAAATCCTCACTCATTTATGCTTCATATATTTCTCTTCATCCTTTTCTCTTTCTTCTCTTTCTGAAATTTTACTTTTTGTGTGTTGTACCTTTTGTAGTTGTTCTATAGTTCTTCAGTATTTTTTTCTGCTGTTTTTGCAGGGTTTTTTTTTTTTCTCTTTGCTTTTCAGTTTTAAAAGATTTTATTGTAATATTGTTAAGTTGAGGTTATTTTCTCAACTTTGTGCAGTCTACAAATTACCCCAATAAGGACATTCTTCTGTTTTGTTACAATGCTTTTGGTCCCAGTACTACTTTGTGATTCCATTTCTCCACTTACATTTTCTGTCTGTTCTTGCATTCTCCTATGCTTTCCAATAAAAGCCCCTGACATCACAGTTTTTCAAAGTTTTTGGTTTGATAATTCCAATAATTCTGTCACATGATTCTGATTCTGATGCTTATTCAGTCTCTTCAAACTCCATTTTTTGTCTTTTGGTATGCCTTGTTGAAAGCCAGACTTAATGTACTAGATAAAGGAACCTTGTAAATAGACTTTTAGTAATGTAGTGGTAAGGTGTACAGGGAAGTGTTCTGTAGTATCACAATTAGGTCTTCCTCTTTTGGCGACCACAATTAGGTCTCCATCTTTGGATGACCTTGTGCTTCTGAAAGATGATCTTCATCTGTGCCTCCTTCTTTTTTTTTTCACCCCTTCAGGTGTGACCAGATGCCTGGAGGGTGTGGAGATGGATATTTCCCTTTCCGCAGGTAGATTAGGTTCTGGTAAAACTTCAGAGGTGGGGCTCTACCTGAATAATTTCTCCTAAGGACAGATCTTGTTAAGAAAAACAGAATGCTCTGGTATATTTCAAGATGGTTCTTCTCTTCCCCTACCCCATGCCCATTTCTGCTGGAAGCAAGATGGGTTTTTTTCTCTGATATTCACTGTGAGATAAAGCTCCTGGAGGTGAAACTTACAAAAATAGTGGGGTCTCTGTGACTGGGTCCCCCTGAAGATTTTAACTCTCAAGAATTGCCTACACTGAGCTTCAAGCAATTTATCAATTACAGTTCAGGTTTTCCTACCCAGCACTGGTTCCCAAGGAGGTTGTAATTTGTGGGTTTCTGCTCTAGTAAATTTTAGTTCTTTATATTAACCTGTCATTCTGTTTTTGTGCAGGGGTTTGCCTGTGACTTCACTTCTTTGCTGAATCTAGGAAAAATTGTTGATTTTTCAGTTTGTTTAGCTTTTTACTTGTAGTTGTACTACATGCCAGACCAGAAACTGAAAGTCCATATCTTTTCTTTTAATTTATATGTGTCAATAATTAAAGTGATTTTTTTTTTGTAGCCAACATATGTTGATATCGTTGGATTAATATCTACCATATTTGTTACTGTTTTCCATTTGTTTCCCTTGTTCTTTGATCTCCTTTTGTCTTCCACAATTTTTCTGTTATCTGTGGTTTTAATTAAGCATTATATTATTACATTTTCTCTTTCTTAGAATATTAACTATGCTTTCTTCTTTTATCTTTTTTTTAAGCAGCTAGTCTACAGTTTACAATATATGTTTACAACTAATGCAAGCCTATTTTCAAGTAACTTTATACTGCTTGAGAGGAACTCTAAGTACCTTACAATAATAAAATAGTCTGAATTCTATTCTCTCCCCTTTGTATTATTTCTGTAATTCATATCATTTATACATAAGCATATATATATTTATTCATTTAAATACATTGTGGCTATTATTATTTTGAACATACACTTATCTGTTAGATCAATTAAGAATAAGAAAAATAAAAATATCTAGCAGAGTTTGGTTCATGAGGTTTAAAGAAATAATAAAATATATTATTTATCTTCACTTATTCCTTCTCTAATGCCTTTCTTTTCTTTGTGTAGATCTGAGTTCTGGACCTGTACTGATTTTCCTCTCTCTTAAGAGCTTCTTTTTATCATTTCTTACAATTAAGGTCTTCTGGCAACAATTTTTTTAAATGATATTTTTCTGAAAAAGTATTTCTTCAATTATGAAGAATATTTTCCCCGAGTGCAGAATAGACATTGATGAGTTTTTCACTTACAACACTTTAAATATTTTACTCCACTCCATTATTCCTTGCATGGTTTCTAAGAACAAGGGTAGAGCTTTTTTTTTAAAAAAAATAATTATTTTATTTAAAAAAAACAAATAAGATTATATTCATGAAACCTGTTGCAGCTTTAAAAATCAGAAGGATAGAACTGAATATATTGGTATTAAATATTAAAATTAAAGACACAGACATATCTCATTTTATTGAACTTTGCTTTATTGCACTTAGCAGATACTATGTTTTTTACAAATGAAAGGTTTGTGGCAAACATACATTGAGTGTCTGTTGGCACCATTTTTCCAACATTGTGTGCTCACTTTTATTTCTGTGTCATATTTTGATAATTCTTGCAATATTTCAAACATTTTTATTATTATTATATCTATCATGGTGATCTATGATCAGTGATCTTTTATGTTACTGATGTTACTATAATTATTATTCTGGGGACAACAGGAACCTCACCTATATAAGATAGTAAACTTAATAAATATTGTGCATTTTCTGACGGCTCCACCAACTGGCTATTCCCCATCTCTCTCCCTCCATCCCAAATCCCCATTCCCTGAGACAAAACAGTATTAAAATTACACCAATTGATAACCCTACAATAGCCTCTAATTTTTCAAATGAAAGGAGGATTTGCAGGTCTGTCAACTAAATCAAAAGTTAGACATAATTAAGCTTAATGAGGAAGGCATATTGAAAGCTGAGAGAAGCTTGAAGCTAGGTCTTCTGCATCAGTTAGCCAAGTTGTGAATGCAAAGGAAAAGTTCTTGAAGAAGATTAAAAGTGCTACTCAAGTGAATACGTGAATGATAAAAAAGCCAAATAGCTTTATTGCTAATATGAAGAATGTTTTAGTGGCTTAGATAGAAGGTCAAACCAGCCACAACATTCTCTTAAGCCAAAGCCAGGGCAAGATTCTCTCTTCAAATCTATGAAGGCTAAAGAAGGTGAAGAAGGCACAGAAGTAAAGTTTGAAGTTGTTACAGGCCAATTCATGAGAAAGAGAAAGAAGCCATCTCCATAGCATAAAAGTGCAAGGTGCACAGCATGTACTGATGTAGAAACTATAGCAAGTAATTCAGAAGATCTGCCTAAGATCACTGTTGAAGGTAGTTACACCAAATAACAGATCTTCAATGTAGATGAAATAGCTTTATGGTAGAAGAAGATGCCTTCTAAGATTTTCCTAACTAGAGAGGAAAAGCCAATGCCTGGCTTCAAAGGATAGGCTGACTGTCTTATCAGGTGTCAATACATTTGATGACTTTGAGTTGGAGCCAATGCTCATTTATCATTCTGAAAATCCTGGGGTCCTTAAGAATTATGCTAAATCTACTCTAGCTGTGCTCTGTAAATGCAACAACAAAGCCTGAATGACAGCACATCTGTTTATAATATGGTTTCCTGACTATTTTGAGCCCACTGTTGAGACCTACTACTCAGAAAAAAAGATACCTTTTAAAATATTACTGCTCACTGATAGTGCACTTGGTCACCCAAGAGCTCTAATGGAGATGTAGAAGAAGATGAATATTATCTTTATGCCTACTAACACAACATCTATTTTGCAGCCCATAGATCAAAGAGTAGTTTTGACTTTCAAGTCTTATTATTTAAGGAATACATTTTGTAAGAGCATAGCTGCCATAGATATCCTTAAATAATAAGACTCGAAAGTCAAAACTACTCTTTCATCTATGGGCTACAGACTGTTGTCAAAATGTCAACATGAACAAGAATTTGGAAGAAGTTGATTCCAATCCTCATGGATAACTTAGAGGGGTTCAAGACTTCACTGGAGAAAGTAATTGTAGATTTGGTAGAAATAGCAAGAAAACTAGAATTCTGAGTAGATCCTGAAGATGTGACTGAAATGCTGCAACCTTATAATATAATCAAGTGATGCAGCATACCTCATTATTGTGTTATTTTAAGAAATTGACACAGCCACTGCAAAATTTACCAAGCATCACCCTGACCAATCAGTAGCCATCAACACTGACGAAAGAGCCTCCACCAACCAAAATATTACAACTTACTGAAGTCTCAGATGATCATTAGCATTTTTTAGGTGTAAAATATTTTTAAATTAGGGTATTTACATTATTTTATACATAATAATATCATACACTTAATAGATTGCAGTACAGCATAAACATAACTTTTGTATATACTGAGAAACCAAAAACATCATGCAACTCACTTTATTCTGTATTGGCTTAATTGCAGTCATCTGGAACCACACCTGTATTATCTCTGAGGTCTGCCTGTATTTAGAGTTAAATCACAATATTTTTAGAAGAATATGCTATATATTTTTTCATATAATCATCAAAATGTAGTAATATGAATATAAATTTTATATGTGTGTGTCCTTTATATTCCCATGTATACACATATACAGACACTAACACACATACACACACTTAAAATGACTAGAAGCATATACACTGAACTGTTAACAGTAACTAATTTTGAATAATTGAATATACAGGATGATGTAGCTGGGGATACAAAGTTTTACTTTTTACTTGATACAGTACAATGCTGTATTTTTAACAATTTAAGCAGTATACATTATTTTGATGATGATTTAAAGCAGTTACCACTCTGAGAACATAAATAGAATTCGGAAGTTGGGATTCCTAAATGAACACCTCGTTCTCAAAATAACTGCCATAGAAGAGCAGTAGTCAATGATTACATCAGGAGGGCAACTCTTAGGTTAATACAAGTACACCATAGGCAACCAGAATCTCATTTAAAATACAGAACTCTCTGGAAAAGAAAACACAACTGACCCTGAAAGGCACAGAGAGCAGAGTGACTCTAGCACAGAGTGAGTGCATCACAGAGTTACCTCTACAGTCTCTTCAGGGGAAGAGCACTATGAGCTAACCACAGAGCAGGAGGCCAAGGTACAGACTCCATGACAATGACCCATGAAAGAGTCATGTGAAATTATGTTTTCTAAAGGCTCGAGGTGACATTTGATTATGGCCTTTGGGGATATACTATAGTAATCTGTGGAATTACATGTGCCCTGAATTTTACCATCATTAACTAATAGTATTTTCTGATTTTCTCTTAAAATTAATCAGAGTAGAAACAATATCAAAGAATATTCAATGAAAAAAATTCTAGCACTTCAGAATAGATTTCCAGCAACCTCACCCCATCCAGTCTTCTAGTAAGGAGTTACGTGAAATATCTGGAATTTTAGTGCCAAAGCTGTTTCTAATGCAAGGAGAAAAATAGGTACAGACAATTTCATATTTTTTATCCTAATTCATTTTCCAGACTTGTGTATAGTTTCTTACCCCCACTATATTTTCTAGTTCAGTGAATTCTTCAAAGAATTTTTGTATTGTGGAAATGAACATGTATGGTGTTTATTTGTGCTACAAATAAGTATTTTCTTTCAAGTAGGAAAAGAGTGGGAACCCATTTACTTGTTCAAAAGCAATTCAATTTCCTTGTTGACTGTCAAACAAGCCAGGGATGAAATTGATCAATTTCAGAAAAGTAATGAAAAGAATCCACTAGGGATTCAAAAGGGTCTATTTTAGGGGAAAATCAGTATGTAGATATACTTTAGGCTAATAAAATTATGGCCAAACTGAGTAACTACAATTTTTTGATATCGACATTCTTATCAGAAAAATATTTATTAGGTTTTATTACTATGTAAAGAATAGATTTGAGTGAATATTCTTTATCATTCTTCACATTCCAAGGGCCTTACATAATGTTTCAGTCTTCCAATTATCTCAGCTGGCTCCTGCACCACTGATGAGATTTTTGTTGGATAAAAGTAAACTGCGAATCTATATGTATAGATGTTTGTCTTTTTTTTTTTAACTAGACAATTTTAGAAGTTTAATAGATGTTTGTCTTGTGAGGTAGATGAACTACCGAAAAGAGGTAGAAAGGCAGTTTCTGACAATGAGGTGGAGAAAACAGATTAAGGGTTTTGTTAGGTAGATATTATGATACCATATTTTGATATATGACAAAACCAAAATAGCTGGTGAATATTTTCTACGTTGGATCATAGTAAGAGATACATGTTCCCAACTGGTAGCTTGAGGTAATGAAAGGGACTAAAATGTAGTTTAAGGAATGAATTTTTTCTTGCAAATGTTTATGTTGTTGACTTTTGAAAGCTGGAGATTGAGATTATGATAATCCATTTGGAAGATTCATCTAGTACTGAGAACAGGGCTGACTGGGGCAGTAATCAGTGAGAGACAATGGAACCAGTTTAACAAGGGATTGTCATAATAGTTGTGTGAGAAGAAAAGCAATTAAACTGAGGCTCTGGAAAGAATACAAGTACCAAGGGCCAGTTTGAAGTAATTATAAAAATGATTTGCTAGAAAAAAGGAAAGATAATTTGACTCTTGGTATTAGAGAGTTTTTCGATACCTGGACACTGGGTTCCTAGGACTCAGAAGATCTTGTTTCTCATTCCAGCAGTACCATTCACTAGCTGTGTGAGAAAGTGTTATTTAAATACATTAGACTCTTTAACTGACAAAAAGAAGGTGGGAAACTGAACCAGTCTGTCCCATTTCCAGTACAAGAGACCTCAGTCCCATGGTGTCACATGACTGAGCCAGACATCACTAATTGATCATAAAGCTCTTTTCCATTGGGTACAAATGAAGCCTCATGATCCTTCTCAATTAAGGTCTCTAGACCAGGTGTCCCCAAACCCTGGGCCACAGACCAGTTTGTGGTCTGTTAAGAACCAGGCCACACAGCAGGAGGCGAGCAGCAGGCCAGAGAGCATTATGGCCTGAGCTCTACCTCCTGCTCATAGGAGCACAAATCCTAGCATGAACCATGCATGTGAGGGATCTAGTTTGCACGGGCTCCCTAAGAGAGTCTAATGCCTGATGATTTGAGATTGAACAGTTTCATCCTGAAACCATTCCTCAGCTATCAACCACCCCAGCATGCTCTAGACACCCAGTACCAACTGAAGGAATTCTGTATTCACAACAAAATCAGATTCTAATATAGGAACTAGGTTTCAGTGGCTCTTGTTGTTGCTGTGTTATCTTCTGATTTTATTGTTTTCAATTCATGCAAATAGAGGAGCAGAAAAAGGAGAACTGAGAGAGAATGAGGCAGAGAAGGCAGGAGACGGGGTGTGTGAGGAAAGTCTGTATTAGTGGGTATTTGTGTTGGCTGGTTAAACTTGAATAGACTTGCTTACCACAACTACAATATTTCAGTCAGGATAAGGATGTTTAACAGAATGAAGGCTAGGTAAATATCAAAGAAATGCAAGTCAGCACACTGAGAAACTAATAGGAAATTAAAATTAAAATAAGTTGATGCCAGAATGAAAGTCTTTTTCTCTTGTGAGGGGTTGGAGGTGGACATTCTCTTCTTTCCCACTCAGAAGGGCAGTTGGGGGATCGGGCATGAGAGCAAGTGGCCAAAAGCAAGAGCAATTAGATCCAGAAACCTGGACACCACAAAACAACTCACAGAGATAAGGGATGTCCTTTCACCATTTGATGTCTGATTATAATACTTCTTGTCTAAGTTAACGTTTTATTAATACACATATTTGAATACCTGATTAGAAGCCACTGTTGGTGCCCCTCCCAGAGGGGCTGCTGCAAGGGCTTTGGCTAATGGACACACACACACACACACATTCACAATTCTATTTTTAATGGTCTGTTTTTTTTCCAGTGAAGAAAATCCAAGTCAATACAATACTAATTTTGTACCCTGCAGACTAATGTCTATGATATAGTACATAATTATTGCAATAAGCTATTTCCATAGAGGGCTTTACAGCCTGTCTTTAGTGTAAATGAAGGTGATATACAAGTGGAATTAACTGAAGGTTTCTGATCTTAGGGAGACTATGAGTTTGTGTAAGCAAATCCTGTCTCATTTTGCCTTCATTAATAAATTCTTTCCCTATTTTCATTTGTAATGAGGAAAGAACTTTAATAAAAAATTTTATTAAATTATATATTAAATGTTAATTGAATATACTAATAATCCAGATATTAAAGGTTTATTTAAAATATATTACATCTCTTAATTATAAGAAAAGTAACAATATAACAATATGACTATTAAGCTAGTTAACTATGCCAAATGGTCTTAACTCTTAAATTGCATTTTCTCAATTTATCTCTTCACCTACGTAGAAGATGTTTGCCTCTTCTCATACAGTTGTACTCTCTAAGTAGGTCTTCATTATTTTGTCAAATTCTTATCATGTCTTCTCAATCTTCTTTGGTCTTACAATAAAGCTGATGGTTTTCAGTATTGTTTGGAAACAGGTATGTGATTCCCAGGCAATAGCTTTTTCTCTCATCTTATCCTTTCTCTTGTGTACTTTGGTACATGCCAGCATTCCTATCTAAAGATGCCTGATCAGGATCTACCCATGTTTCACCAAAACAATCTATTAACCTTGGGACTTCATGCAACTGCTTAACTTACTCAGACTCATTACCTATTTTTACCCCATCTTTTTCTTCATATTTCTAGAGATTGATTTCTAGAGATGGATTATCACCAGGGACCTCATCTACCAGTTCTCCGAATAGTGAATGCATTCCTCATCCTGACCCTCATTCCATATATATAGATATATATATTTTTTACTTTGTTTATATTAGGGATGCTATTAGATTTAGCTTTCTTGCTTGTTCTGTCAATCCCATTAAAAAAAATTTCATTTTTTAATCAAATCCATGAATTTATGTGACATATTCTTCCAATCGATCCTTAGAATATCATTTCTTTAATCACCTTGTCCTCTGAAACACTGTTTAATTTTATGTTTGAGATCCCCAGGTTGAAAGAATGACAGAAAATTAGAGACAAGAGAAACACTGAAGACCTGAAACGACACATAGACAGATTAAAAATATGATAAGTATGGTGACAGAGGAGACTATGTGGTATTACAAGGTACTTGGAAGGGACTTTTCAGTGGTCTACGAGATAGGAAAAGAAAAAAATTAATGATAATCAATGGGAAAACTGGTATTTCTGTGCCTAACAGTGAAAAGTATAAATTAATACAAGTTGTCTGAAAAGCAATTTGTCAATTTATTTTCAAAATCTTCAAGTGGTTTTTACCCCTTGAAAGTCTTCTAGGAAAAATCTGCCCCAAGATTGTAATGTGATAGTTTTCACAGATACTTGCATAAATGCACTTACTTTCTACTTCGAAAACTTGATGCTGATTTTTTTTTCCCTCAAGCCTGGTTTCACATTCACCCTGTCCAGGATGCCTATTTTTCAAGCCTTAAGTATTGCTTCCTTGTTTACTCTGTCCACACTGGTGAAACTAATATTCCTGATAGTTTATTCCTAAATGGCTAAACTTTATTTCCCTGCTTAAGAACCTGCTGTGCCTTAGCTGGGTGTGATGGCACATGCCTGTAATCCCAGCTGCTGCGGAGGCTGAGGCAAGACAATTGCTTGAACCTGGGAGGTGGAGGCTGCAGTGAGCCAGGATCATACCACTGTACTCTGTACTCCAGCCTGGGTGACACAGTGAGACTCAGTTTCCAAAAACAAAAAAACAAAACAAAAACAAAAACAAAATGATGCTGTGTCAACTACTTCCAAATGTATCTGGCTATTTTCCATGCTCTCTTTGATTCCTTTCACTCAGGGATATGTCTCATTACTTTTTCGGAATGCATCATCTAATTCTTGTCCACTTATTTTCTTCCCTATTGGACCAGATGTCTTCTTTTTGCCCTTCCATAAAGACTTTCCACCCATCTCCCTGCTGCTCTTTGCCATCAAAGGCTAATCTATTTTGGTAAGTCACAGGCTCCCATGTTCACTGGTCTTCGTAAGGGTTTGGCCAGTGGGGATATTTGGTAGGAGGTTAGAGGTTGGTGTGGTTAAGGGTCTATATTTCCTCCTCCTTAGGCTGTTTTTTTTTTTCTTCCTTGAAGAAGACCTGTTTTTTCCAAGGGGGCCTACTTAATGTAAGATTTGTGTGGTGGGGGAGGTGGGGGGTGATTCCTATAACCTTTGCCACTCCTCATGCCTTCACACCCAGCATGGTAACAGCACTACTGCAACGAGCTTTGTGCTCCTGCACTGTCCTTTGCCTCAGCTTACACAGCTTTGTAATTAGATCATTTGTAAACAAGCATTCTTCAAATGATTCTAATTTGAATGTGTCCTCTTTCAGGGGGGATATGATTAATACATTACCCTTCTCAGGAAATGGTTTTTATGTTTCTGTTTTTAGGCTCCTTGGGTAGATTCTAATATGCAACCTTGTAGAGCATAATGAGGATTTGGGATTGTATCCTAAGAGCAATAAGCACTAGGAAACCAATGAAAGGTTTAAAGAGGAGCAAGATGCTATTTAAGATCTGTTGAGAAAGTATCACTTTGGTTGGTATAAACTGATTGATAGAGGGGCAGGAGGATTTAGAGAGATAATAGTAATTTGGTTATTGTCAAGCTAACTGTGTTCTGCTCAATTGGATAGAAGTCTAATCATTGGATGGAAGTGGATACTAAATAATTTTTGTATTCCTTTATATTTACCCAAAGGATTTGAAAACTTACACCCACACAAAATCTTTCACGTGGATATTCATGGTTGTCAAAACTCAGAAGCAACCACGATGTCTGCCAGTAGGTGAGTGGATAAATAAATCAGGGTACATCCAAATAATGCAATATTACTCAGCACTAAAAAAGAAATGAGCTATCAAGCCATGAAAAGAAATGGAGGAAACTTAAGTGTACATTACTAAGTAAAAGAACTCAGTTGAGAAAGGCTACCTACTATATGATTCCAACTATGTGACATTCTGGAAAAGGCAAAACTATGGAGACAATAAAAGAATTCATGGCTGTCAAGATATAGAGAGGAAGGAAGGGTAAAAAGGCAGAGCACAGAGGATGTTTTGAGGCAGTGAAAATATTCTGTACGAGGTTATAATAGTGGATACATGCAATTATACATTTGTTCATACCACCAAGTGCACAAATCCAAGAGTGAATCCTATGAAAACCAAGAGCTTTGGGTGATAATGATGTCAGTGTAGGATTATCAATTGTAATAAATGTACCACTCTGGTGGGGGATGTTGATAATGTAACAGGCTATGCTTGTGTAGGGCAGGGGTATACGGGTTATCTCTGCTTCTTATGCTCAATTTTGCTGTGAATCTAAAACTGCTCTAAAAGAAATAAAGCCTTGAAAATAAATTAACAATGATAACAACAACAAACATATAAAAACAAAGAAAATGTAAAGGATTGAATAAGAGATTTTCTATCAGCAATAAGGGTAACTAGTCATTCTTGACAATGTATTGGCCCCCTACGGGTATCTATGCCCTAATCTCCAGACCCTGTGACTACATGACAAGAGGGAATTAAGGTTACTAATCAGCTGCCCTTAAAATGAAATTATTATGGATTATCAGTGTGAGTTTAATGTAATCACAAGGGTTTACATGTCGAGAAGGAAGGCAGAAGAATCAGTGTAGGAGAGAGGTTTGAGGATACTACACAACTGGTTTTGAAGATGGAGGAAAGGGCTAGAAGCTAAGTAACCTAAGCAGCCTCTAGAAGATGAAAAAGGAAATGGTCTCTGCTTTAGAGCCACCAGAAGGAATGCAGCCCTGTCAATACTTTGACAGTAGCTCAGTGAAACTTATTTCAGATCTCCAACTGCCAGAACTGTAAGATAATAAATCTGTGGTTTTTTTAAAGCCACCAAGTTTGTGGGAATTTGTTACAGCAGCAATAGGAAACTAATGCACCAGGTTTCTCTCTTGTGCACCATTTGGAGAGTGGTAATATTTATTGGCATAAGGAGCATCAAAAGAGAACCAGGTTTGAGGGTAAGAAGAAAAATTAAGTTGGAATATCCCCATAGCTGTGTTTAGAGATCTCAAGTAGGCACACAACTGTATGAAAATAAGGCATAGAGGTATATGTTTGGGAATAATATTAGCTTCCACTGATTGGATATCCCAGACACTTTCATAAGCTGTGTCTCAGTATATGCAAAATCCTAACTACATTTTAATGTTGCTCTGTTAACAAATGAGGAAATAGAAGGCCTATAGGGGCTTAAAATCCTGTAGCTGGTGGAAGGTGGATGTTGAAGGCCCTTCATCTCTACACAAGATGGTCTACACCAATGCTGGTAACCACTAGATGAGACTTTCTGTGTATGGATGTAATTGAAATGTGGGAAAGAAGGAAACTGAGTTTCTCTAGAGATTTTAGAGGGAGAGAGAAGGAATGTTCAGAACTGAGTCTTTAGAAGCTATCGCAGCTAATGAGCAATAAGAAAGAATGTGTCTACAGAGGGGAGGACACCCAGAAGAAATATTCAAAGAGGTGAGGAGGAACTCCGAAAGAGAGTGCTATTCCAGGAGCTGAGGGAAACAGAGATTTATGAAGAAATGATTGGCCAGCAGTATTGAAGACTGCTAAGATGTCAACCAGGAGGAGGGTTAAAAAAAGAGGAACTCAATTATGTATAAAAGACTGCTGACATCTTCACATATTAACTCCCATTTTATATTACAATTTATTGATCCTGTTATCCCTCCCCAGTCTCCCCACCCTCTACTATCCCTCCCCTAGTCCCCTAGCCCCCAATAGACCCAGTGTGTGATATTCCCCTCCCTGTGTCCATGTGTTCGTGTTGTTCAACACCCACTTATGAGTTAGAACGTGCTGTGTTTGGGTTTCTGTTCTTGTGTCAGATTGTTGAGAATGATACTTTCCAGATTCATCCATGTCTCTGCAAAGGAGATGAACTCATCTGTATTTTATGGCTGTATAGTATTCCATGGTGTCTATGTGCCACATTTTATTTATACAGTCTATCATTGATGGGTGTTTAGGTTAGTTCCAAGTTTTTGCTATTGTAAACAATGCTGCAATGAACATATGTATGCATGTGTCTTTATAAGAGAATGATTTATAATCCTTTGGGTATATACCCAGTAATATGATTACTGGGTCAAATGGTATTTCTATTTCTAGATCCTTGAGGAATCATCACACTATCTTCTACAAAGGTTGAACTAATTTATACTCCAACCAACAGTGTAAAAGTGTTCCTATTTCTCGACATCCTCTCCAGCATCTGTTATCTCCAGATTTTTTTAACGATTGCCATTCTAACCGGTGTGAGGTGGTATCTCAATATGGTTTTGACTTACATTTATCTAATGACCAGTGATGATGAGCATTTTTTCATGTTTGTTGGCAGCATAAATTCCTTTTGGAAAGTGTCTGTTCATAGCCTTCATCCACTTTTTGATGGTGTTGTTTTCTTCTTGTAAATTTGCTTAAGTTCTC
Organism: Plecturocebus donacophilus; assembly: GCA_004027715.1. Classification (NCBI taxonomy): domain Eukaryota; kingdom Metazoa; phylum Chordata; class Mammalia; order Primates; family Pitheciidae; genus Plecturocebus; species Plecturocebus donacophilus. Next base: position 64,771 of record PVKP010003699.1, read on the forward strand.
TGTAGATTCTGGATATTAGCCCTTTGTCATATGGGTAGCATGCAAAAATTTTTTCCCATTATATTGATTGCCAGTTCACCCTAATAATTGTTTCTTTTCCTGTGCAGAAACTCTGGAGTTTAATTAGATCCCACTTGTCTATTTTGACCTTTGTTGTCATTGCTTTTGGTATTTTAGTCATGAAGTTCTTGCCTATGCCTATTTCCTGAATGGTATTGCCTAGGTTTTCTTCTAGGGTTTTTATGGTATTAAGTCTTATGTTTAAATCTTTAATCCATCTGGAGTTAATTTTTGTGTAAGGTGTAAGGAAGGGGTCCAGTTTCTGCTTTCTGCACATGGCTAGCCAGTCTTCCCAATACCATTTGTTAAACAGGGAATCTTTTCCCCATTGCTTGTTTTTGTCAGGTTTGTCAAAGATTAGGTGGTTGTAGATGTGTGGCATTACTTCTGAGGCCTCTGTTCTGTTTTATTGGTCTATATCTCAGTTTTGGTACTACTACCATGCTGTTTTGATTACTGTAGCCTTGTAATATAGTTTGAAGTCAGGTATCGTGATGCCTCAGCTTTGCTTTTTTTGCTTAGGATTGTCTTGGCTATGCGGGCACTTTTTTGGTTCCATATAAGGTGATTTTTTTTCCAATTCTGTGAAGAAGGTCAATGGTAGCTTGATGGGGATAGCACTGAATCTATTAATTACTTTGGGCATTATGGCCATTTTCATGATATTGATTCTTTTTAACCATGAGCATGGAATGTTTTCATGTTTGTATCCTCTCATTTCCTTTAGCAGTGGTTTGTATTTCTCCTTGAAGAGGACTTTCACGTCTTTCACGTCCTTTGTTAGTTGTATTCCTAGATATTTTATTATCTTTGTAGCAATTGTGAATGAAAGTTCGCTCATGATTTGGCCCTCCAAGTTTGTCTGTTTTTCTGTTATTCCTGTATAGGAATGCTTGTGATTTTTGCGCATTAATTTTTTATCCTGAGACTTTGCTGAAGTTGCTTATCATCTTAAAGAGATTTTGGGCGGAGACTATAGGGTCTTCTAAATATACAATCATTTCATCTGCAAATAGAGACAATTTGACTTCCTCTTTTCCTAATTGAATACCCTTTATTTCTTTTTCTTGCCTGATTGCTCTGGCTAGAATTTCAAATACTATGTTGAATAGGAATGGTGAGAGAGAGCATCCTTGTTTAGTGCCAGTTTCTAAAGGGAAGGCTTCCAGTTTTAGCCCATTCAGTATGATATTGGCTGTGGGTTTGTCATAAATAGCTTTTACTATTTTGGGATATGTTCCATTGACACTTTTATTGAGAGGCTTTACCATAAACAGCTGTTGAATTTTGTCAAAGGCCTTCTCTACATCCATTGAGATAATCATAGATTATCTGGTTTTCGTCTTTGGTTCTCTTTATGTGATTGATTACGTTTATAGATTTTCATATGTTTAACCAGCCTTGCATCCTGGGGATGAAGCCTACTTGATATTGATGGATAAACTTTTTGATGTGCTATTGGATTTGGTTTGCCAATATTTTAATGAAAATTTTTGCAACGATGTTCATCATGGATACTGGCCTGAAATTTTCTTTATTAGTTGTGTCTCTGCCAGATTTTGGTATCGAGATGATGTTGGTCTCATAAAATGAGTTAGGGAGGATTCTCTCTTTTTGCATTGTTTGGAAAGTTTCAGAAAGAATGGTACCAGCTCCTCTTTGTACGTCTGGTAGAATTTGGCTGTGAATCCTTCTGGACCTGGACTTTTAATTGGTTAGTAGGCTATTAATTGCTGCCTCAACTTCTAACCTTGTTATTGGTCTGTTCAGGGATTTAACTTCTTCCTGGTTTAGTCTTGGGAGGGTGTAAGTGTCTGGGAATTTATCCATTTCTTCTAGATTTAGTGGTTTATGTGCATAGAATTGTTTGTAGTAATCTCTGATAGTAGTTTGTATTTCTGTGGAGTCAGTGGTGATGATACCCTCTTTATCATTTTTTATTTCATCTGTTCGATTCTTCTCTCTCTCTTTTTTAATTAGTCTGTCTAGCAATCTATCTATTTTGTTGATCTTTCCAAAAAACCAGCTCCTGAATTTATTGCTTTTCTGAAGAGTTTTTTGTCTCTATCTCCTTCAGTTCTGCTCTGATCTTAGTTATTTCTTATCTTCTTCTAGCTTTTGTTTCTTTATACAACCACAGTGTCATTGTCAATCCTAATCAAATTAATAATATATTATTATAATCTTAATAAAGGCTAAATTTAATTTTTTCCTGTTGTCTCAAAAATATTATTTTTCAATTGGCCTATTTAGATTTTATTCATCATAGATATACCTATGAAAGATGTATTTAATTATTTTATTTGCATTTATTTATAAAATTAGTATTTTTTTATCCTCATTTGATATTTGTGCTTCCTTTTTCAGTGTACCAACTTTTCATGCTATTTTTTTCTTTATAGGGTGCCTGTTTCTTACTACTTGTAAAGCTCTTTGAATATATTTTTATTTTTAATAAAATAAACATAAAAACATATTTATATTATAACTTTAGTTTCTCACCTATCTTTTTACTAAATCTGTTTTTACATGTTTGATTTTATGTCAATTTTTTTTCTAGAATTGATGTTAGAAATGTCTTCCTATCCCAAAGAAAATACAAATATGTCACACATGCTTTCTTAGAGTTCATTGAAACATTTTATTAACTATTTTAGCTGAAAGAGTGAGAAAGTTTAAGTTTTTTCTTCTCCAAATATAGATGCTTACATCACTAATTTAAAATAATATTATCAGTATTTATTCCAATATTTATTTGACATTATATTTGAAATCTGTTATTTCACTTGTGTTTATTTCTTTCACTACCAGAATCAAATAATTAAGCTTTAAATGTTCTGTATCTGGTAGATATCTTCCCTCCTTGTTGCATTTATTTTATATATTTTTTACCTACTATTCTCATTTTCATATAATTTTTACTATACTATTTTCTAGTCTATTTCTTTCCTCATTCTTCACCCCTATACTTTATTTTCTCTTCCTCTTTTCATGTCTCTCTTTTTCTCTCTGCCATTTCATACACACACACACACACACACACACACACACACACACACACACGTGTGTGTGTGCTGTCACCTTCAAACTCATGTATATGATAATAAATGAATATGCTTCTTATAAATGTACTTGAAGTGAAAATGTAAGAATTGTGTCAGGAAGTACTGATGTATTAGTAATGCTCTCCTCTTATCCAAGATCACTTAAGTGATCTTATTTATTCAAACTTTCTTTGATGTCCTTAGGTAGTATTTTAAAAATACTTCTTTACGGCCAGGCACAGTGGCTCAAGCCTGTAATCCCAGCACTTTGGGAGGGTGAGGCGGGTGGATCATGAGGTCAGGAGAGCAAGAGCATCCTGGCCAACATGGTGAAACCCTGTCTTACTAAAAATACAAAAATTAGCTGGAGGTGGTGGCGTGCGCCTGTACTCCCAGCTACTCGGGAGGCTGAGGCAGGAGAATTGCTTGAACCCGGGAGGCGGAGGTGGCAGTGAGCCGAGATTGTGCCACTGCACTCCAGCCTGGCACCTGGCAGCAGAGTGAGACTCTGTCTCAAAACAAAACAAAACAAAACAAAACAAAACAAAACAAAACAAAACAAAACAAAACAAAACAAAACAAAACACTTCTTTATACATTACTAACTTCATTCTGGGGCATATCACCTTTTGTGATGCTAACATTAGAAAGTATCTTCTCTCATATTTTTGCATTTTATTGTTTACAGAAATAAAATATTTTTATTTTCTATATCAATTTTATGAACCAGATAATCTGTTGAATTTCTGTTTTTTTCTTATTTTTCCTTGTGTTTTCCAGGCATCTATTCAAAATATCTTCAAATAATAATTTTCTCTCCTTCAGCCCAATATTTATATATCTTATGTTATACTCTTAACTAATACCTTAACTAGTATAATGTCAGAATTTTTTAATGTTTCCAGGAATTATGTATGTGTGTGAGAAAGAGAAGAGGAACAAGAGAGATCATATCAATATTATCAATTTATTTCTATTTTATTACTATTGAATATTTAAATAATCATTTAAGTAAACTTTGGAGTTAAATTGATTTATATTTTCCTAAAAATATACACCAAGACTTTACAACTTCATATATGATGTACATTATATATTTTATTTCTATTTCTGTAGATGAGATTATTTACCTTTTCTTTTTTACTGACTTCCACTGTGTTTTCTTTTTAAATCTGCTTCAGACACCTAGATGTCATTAGATTAAGGAATCATCAGTACCTGAATTTATATTTCAAGGCTACTTTTCAACTGATCTCAAAGAAGTAGTGAATAGAATAGTGGTAACCAGAGACTGCAGAGGGTAGGGGGATGGAGTAGATGGGAAAAGGTTGATCAATGAATACAAATATACAATTAGGAAGAATAAATTATTATGTTCTATCATACATTAGGGTGACTATAGCCAACAATGAAGTATTGCACATAGAAAAATTACTGGAATGAAGGATTTTGCATGTCCCAGCACAAAAAAAATAAAAAATGTTTAAAAAGTGATGGCTATATTAGCGACCTTGATTTGATTATTACATAATATACATATTGAAATATAAAATTGTACTCCATAATTATGTACAATTACTATGAATCAATTAATTTAAAATGTAAAAAAGTCCACTTTTCATTACTTTACTATATTTTAATTCACTAATTTTCATTTTTTAAATTTCTGGTTTCCTTCTTTTTTTTATTGCGTTACTTTTCATTATAATTTTGAAATAAAATTGTTTATTTTCCACTTTCATGTTTAATAACGCAGGTGTTTAAAACTCTATAATGTTTTTTCATGCAGAGTCTTAAATACTTGGTTTCATATTTAGAAACTAATATTGTATTTGTTGGTGTAAGGTTGAGATTTTTAGTTTTTTCTTTGGTGTAAAAATTGTTTAAGAGAGAATTTAAAAATATTTCCAAATAAATGAGCATAGAAAACTTTCTGTGATATCATTTATGAGTTTTATTATAGTGTAGTCTATCACATTTCTATTTAGAAGAAAACAAAACACATAGCTTTCTCTAACTAGATTACTTATATGTTCAAATATATTTTGGGTAGCTTATCCTTGACTAATTTTATAATCTCTCTATGCTGTGTGTGTCATCACTTCTGAGTCTTGTTTGAATGCTCCTTTTCTATGTACTTGTCTCTTGCTAAGAACAGTATAGCAGGGGTAAAAGAAAAGAGGAAGTGGCCAATGTTCTAGGGTTTTGATTATAGAATGCCTAATCACTGGAAGAGAAGCTATCAAAAAACATTTTCCATGTGTTTTTACTAATGATTACTTTAGGGAAAACTTTCTCTGTGCTAGTAAGGATTTCTCCTAGCCTGGGAAAGAAAAATAAATAAAGACAATTTCAATTTTTTCCTTCCCTTTTGAGTCATTAATTATCCCTAGTGGCAGGTATGTTTTTCATTTTTTTCTAAAGAACCTTTCAGCTTTTTAACATCTGAGCCACAATTTCAATTTCCCTCACTCACGTAATTTCTTATTCTGCTTTATTTTTTGAGGTATTCTGCTTTATTTTTTCCTTAAGGATTCAGGTAGTAAAATTGTATTATGTGAGGTCTTACACTGTTGGTATATTTTAAATTCATATTTAATATGTTGTGTTAGGTTTTGGAGTACCTAGTGTAAACCTGCTTTTACGCCATTATTTTCTTCCACATTGAATTCTCCCTTTTTTGTTACCTTGTTCTTGGTCATTAAGAAATAAGAAAGACTAATCAGGAAAGCTATAATTTTCATCATGGTAACTAAAGACCTATGGTCCTTGAGCTCATTTAAATGATTCCTGTAAATCACAAGAAACCTTTTGTCACAGTGCAGATACTATAGCGTCATCTTGTCAAATTATTGTTCTCCCCTATCATAACAGAGTAACTATCCACATGATATGACCACAGTTGCAGAGAACATTATGGTAAAGACATTATAAATTAATTCAATAACAAACATTTATTGAATCCTTACTATGGGATATGACTTAGGAAATGATGAACAAAATAGACATAGCCCTGATGGAGTTTACATCTAGTGAAACAGACTGGCATTAGCATATACTGAGACAAACAACAGAAAATTCCAATTATGTTAATTGTTAGCAAAAAGAGGGACAGGTTACTTTGAAATGGTTTAATGTTGGAATTAGATATCATCTGGAAAATCAAGGAAGGCTCTTTTGAACAGGTGAAAATTGAGCTAAGGGCTAATGAAATAGAGTTAACTGAAAAAAGTAAGTTTTTGTGTTAGGAGAGAGTGTTTTTAGTATTTTACATAAATGGAATAATACTTGCAAAGGCATTGTGGTGGAAAAGAGCATGTTGCATTGAGAAACTTGAAAAATGCCAGACCAGTTAAAATAAAAGACCTCAGGTGTGAGTGGCGGACATGATATAGATTAAAGCAGAAGAAGTAGGTGTAAGCAAAATTGTTCAAGATTCTATAGAACATTTTACAAAGTTTGGACTGTATCCTAAAGTGATCGAAAATAATAAGAAAGAAATGAAAGGAAGAAAGTTTTTTGAAAATACAACTAAGCTCCTGGGTGAATAAAGGAATGGAGAATGAAGAATATATTATCTTCTGGAGTAAACTACTCATCACCCTGATAAACTCCATCTATTTTTTTTCCAGATCTTGCATCTTATGATCTTCAGGATCCATCTGTCTATATTGATTTGTCCAAGCTTTCCTAGTGTATTGGTGCTTGAGTTTTTTCTCCCAGTTGAGATAGAAATCCTTATATTACCTAGGGACAAGTTCATAAGCATTCTAACACAAAATGCTTTGATACTATCCCAGGGTGCTTCCAGTTAATAGAGAGCTGTGTAATTGCTTAACATAAGTCATTAGGGAGTAGAAACATTGCCTAAGTTTCCAGCCTCCTGATTCTTAAGTAGGTCACCCAGACTTCTCCCCACTTTTAAGTGAAGCCATCCTAATTATTATGAGATGAACCTAAGACAATATGAAGTCTATAAGTAATTTTTCAGAGAACAACATGGTTTGGAGTGAAAGAATAAAAATCCCTTGGTTAATTTAACATTAACAAAATGATAAAGCAATTCTTCATTTAGCACCATTAAGCCAAGACAATGAATAGGGGAGAAAGAAATTAGGTTAATACCGAAAGTATACATTGTGAAAGTAGGTATTGTTTATTTCCAATCTAAACAACGCTTTGTTGGCATAGCTTGAATTACTATATATAATTATGCATAGTGATGCCACTCTTTATTAATATAGAAACATCATAAATTATAATATCATATCTTCCAAAATCTAAATTGTAGGGGGTTTTATATAGTAACAACTTATGTGATCTTTTTGAATGAAGGCAGTTAATTCTGAATATTTTGGATGAACTTCCAAGAAGTAGTTTAAATTAATGAGCCCTGGTTGTTTGAAGAAATTAGGCTTGTCCAAGGCACAATGGAATAGAAACAAATGATCATTCTTCCTGAAAAATTAATTCTGCAGCTATATAGTAAATGAAATCTCAGACTAAGGCCCAAGTAAAGAATTTTATTATCAGTCTAGTAGGTCCCAAGTTGAGTTAGTTGTATTCAATGAGATGTATAAATTCATTATTTCAATACTATATTTTATTAAAGCTCCAAAATATTTGGACATATTTTCAGAGCCTCAGGTTTTTCATTCAGTTGGTTTTTTTTTCTATATGAATATCATTGTTTCTTTAAATTACTTAGTATTAGAAAACACCATTCACTCCAAGGATCCTAGTGGCAATGCTTAGTTAAAATAACACACAAGTCATATTACATGTTATGATGTGGACAGCTAGCTAAGATCAGCACTCATCTTGGATGCCAGCTACTCCAAGTTAAGAGAAGTTCAGAGCAAAAGTGCACAGGACAAATGTCAGTTGAGAGAGAAAAGAAGAGAAAAAGCAAAGAAAAGGAAAAAAAAAGAAGAAAAAAATACATTCTATTGTCACCTTGCTCTAACTATAAAATATATTAAATATATACATATATTGGTGGTAAACATACTACTCTAAGGTAGTCCCCAAGATCTCTAGCTCCTGGGATTTATGCCCTATAAGTTTTCTGCCTTTTTAATGTGGATGGAACCTGTGACTTGTTTCTAATCAATAAAATATGGCAAAGGTGATGGATGTCACTGTCATGTGAATGTTTCATAAAACCGTAACCCATATTGCTAGGGGACACTCTCTCTGGCAGTCTTTGAGGAAGCAAGTTATTATGCTAGGAAGGCCCTCATGACAAGAAAGTGATGAAGGCTTCCAGCTGACAGCCAGCAAGGTACAGAGGTCCTCGGTCCAGTAACCCATAAGGGACTAATGGCCATCAACAACCACATGACCTCAAAAGCAAAAATTTCCTCAACTGAGCTGCAGATGAGACTGCAGCTCCAGCCAATACCTCAATTGCAGCCTTGTGAGATCCTGAAGCAGAGATCAGGATGTTTTCCAACATCCACCCAAATAGTGAGACAATACGTGTGTTTTTTGTTTTTTTCAGTCACTGTTATAGAGCAACATACAAGTAATAAAATATTTGATATATTTATATAAATTTATATTTTAAGTTTAAAATATAATTTTTTTAGACATCAGAGTAGATTAAGTACTACAATGTTTAATCTGAAAAATGACCAAAAGTATATTACTCAAAAGAAAGGGATTTATGTTTTTCAACACAAATTTGAGTGTGTTCTTACATTTCGTGCTTCTTGTATTTCTGGGAGAAGCCAAACTTGGTCATGTAACATTAAATTTAGAAGAATAAATGTTTTTGATACAATGGTAGCCATGATTTTTAATACAGTATTTAATAATTTTATAGTTATGTAGATAAGTTGATTTTATTTGAATGAGAAAAGCCAGAGATTGATGTAAGAAAAAGGAAAACACAGATGTACTTTGTCACTTTTTGATTTTTTGAAAGTACCTTAATTTGGTATTTATTATTCAATAATGTTGCACATAAAATTCTAGATTGATGATTTTTTCCCTTATAATGTTAGAAGAACTTTTTGACTCTTTTTGATTTTTGCTTTTGAGATATCTTCTGTCTCATATCTGTAATCTCCTTTCTCCCTTTTAATATTGATTGATTGATTTTAGTATTCTACACTTTTCCTTAGGAATAAATTCATTTGTATTTACTATGCTTGAGATTCATTATGCTTTGTAAATCTATGCTTTTTATTCAGTTCTAGAATAGTGTATGCATTTTTCTATTAATATTTGAATACTCTTTTGCTTCCACTCACCGCATTCTCTTGTCATGGAACACTCATTAGATGCATGTTAAGCTTTATTACCATGTCCTCCTCTCCACCTGTCTCAAATTTTGATATGTATTTAATTTTTTAAAAGTTCATGTTTCTTTCTAAATAATTGTCTTAAGTCTTTTACCTCATCGATGATTTTCCATATTTTATATGTAAATATTTAAATGTTTATGTTTGCATACATATATCTATATACATATGTATTTATAGAATTTTGTTTTCTCCTCTTGATGTTTTCTAATATTGATGTTTGATTTGTTTCTTACTATTTTTAGCTTTAACCTTTTTATCCTATTTTAACACATTGGTTAATAATTAAAATCACCTGAATAACACTGTTATATGTATATTTTGACTTTTATTCATTTATCTTCTTATTGTGATTTGGATATTGACCCATGATTGGAAGGGATTTGTCCATGAGGACCCTGTAGATCCTAGCTTAAGGAGTTACCTTTCTAAAAGGATGCATGCTTGCCTCCAGCAAGTGCTCAGGAGTATGGACATTTTTATGTTAGTTTCTTTGCTAAGAGTTTCCAGATCACACAGTTTGTTTACATTGGAATCTTAAACTCACGAAAGATGACTGTGACATTTTAGACTCTAAGGACATTTTGTTTTTGTCTACACAGAACCCATTCAGAATAACACTGTCGTCCTCTCTCTGTGCCAGCTAAAAGATGTCTTTTCCTTTTGTCTTTTTTAAAATTTTTGTTTCATTTTGAGTTTTATGTGCAGAACGTGCAGGTTTGTTACATAGATATACCGTGGTAGTTTGCTGCACCTGTTGACCCATCCATGCAGGTTCCCTCCCCTTAGCCCCCACCCCTCAACAGGCCCTACTTGTATTGTTTCTCTCCCTGTGTCCATGTGTTCTCATGGTTCAGCTCCCACTTATGAGTGAGAACATGTGGTGTTTGGTTTTGTGTTCCTGTGTTAGTTTGCTGAGGATGATGGTTTCCAGCTTCATCCATATCCCTGCAAAGGACATGAACTCATTCTTTATTATGGCTGCATAGTATTCCATGATGTAAATGTACCACATTTTCTTTATCCAGTCTATCATTGATGAGCATTTGGGTTTGTTCCACATCTTTGCTGTTGTGAATAGTGCTGCAATAAACATATGTTTGCATGTGTCTTCATAGTAGAATGGTTTATATTTCTTTGGGTAGGTACTCAGTAAGGGGATTGCTAGGTCAAATAGTATTTCTGGTTCTAAATCCTTGAGGAATTGTCATACTGTCTTCCACAATGGTTGAACTAAATTATATTTCCGCCAAGAGTGTAAAACCGTTCCTATTTCTTTACAGCCTCACCAGCATCTATTGCTTCTTGACTTTTTAATAATCACCATTCTGACTGGAGTGAATGGTATCTCATTGTGGTTTTGATTTGTATATCTCTAATGATCAGTGATGTTTAGCTTTTTTCATATGTTTGTTGGCTGCATAAATGTCATGTTTTGAGAAGTGTCTGTTCATATCCTTTGCCCACTTTTTGATGGAGTTGGGGTTTTTTTGTAAATTTGTTTAAGTTCCTTGTAGATTCTGGATATTAGATCTTTGTCAGAAAGGTAGATTGCAAAAATGTTCTCCCATTCTGTAGGTTGCCCATTCACTCTGATGATAGTTTCTTTTACTGTGCAGAAGCTCTTTAGTTTAATTAGGTCCCATTTGTCTATTTTGGCTTTTGTTGCAATTGCTTTTGGATTTTCATCATGAAGTCTTTGCCCAAGCTTATGTCCTGAAATGGTATTGCCTAGGTTTTCTTATAGGCCTTTATGGTTTTGGGTTTTACATTTAAGTCCATAATCCATCTTGATTTAAGGTTAGTATTGTTATGTGTGAACTTGTCAAAGCCATCATGATGCTATCTGATTATTTTGCACACTAGTTGATGCATTTTTTAAATAATGTCATTGATGTTTATATATTGGTATGTTTTTGCAGTGGCTGGTACCAGTTTTTCCCTTCTATATTTAGTGCTTCCTTCAGGAGTTCTTACAAGGCAGGTCTGGTGGTGATGAAATAGCTCGAAGTTTGTTTGGAAAGGATTTTATTTCTCCTTCACTTATGCAGCTTAGTTTGGCTGGATATGAAATTCTGGATTGAAAATTATTTTCTTTAAGAATGTTTGATATTTGTCCCCACTCTCTTCTGGCTTGTAGGTTTTCTGCTGAGAGGCCTGCTGTTAGTCTGATGGGCTTCCCTTTGTACATAACCTGGCCTTTCTCTCTGGCTCCCCTTAATATTTTTTCCTTCATTTAGACCTTGGAGAATGTGATGATTATGTGTCTTGGGGTTGATCATTTCGTGGATTATCTTAGTGCTATTCTCTGTATTTCCTGAACTTGAATGTTGACCTGTCTTGCTAGGTTGGGGAAGTTCTCCTGGATAACATCTTGACGTATGTTTTCCAACTTGATTCAATTCTCCCCATCTCTTCAGGTACTCCAATCAATTGTAGGTTTGGTCCTTTTACATAGTCCTGTATTTGTCAGAGGCTTTGTTTGTTCCTTTTCATACTGTTTTCTCTAATCTTTTCTGCATGACTTATTTAAGCAAGGAAATCTTCAAACTCTGATAACCTTTCTTCCACTTGATCAATTCGGCTATTGATACATGTGTATGCTTCACAATGTTCTCATGCTGTGCTTTTCAATTTCATCAGGTCATTTATGTTTCTCTCTAAACTGTGTATTCTAGTTAGAAGCTCCTCTAAACTTGTTTTAAGGTTCTTAGCTTCTTTACATTGGGTTAGAACATGCTCCTCTAGCTCAGGAGAGTTTGTTATTACCCATTTTCTGAAGCCTACTTCTGTCAATTCATCCTTTTCATTCTCTATCCAGTTCTGTGCTCTTGCTGGAGAGATGTTGTGATCATTTGGAGGAGAAGATGCACTCTGGCCTTTTGGGTTTTCAGAATTTTTTTTGTTGATTCTTTCTCATCTTCATGAGCTTATCTAGTTTTGATCTTTGAGGCTGCTGACCCTTGGATGGGGTTTCTGTGGGGACTTCTGGCTGCTGGATTCCTCAGTACTAGCAGAGGGAAAGGCTAAGTCTGCCAGTCCGCAGAGACTGTGGCCACCCCTGCCCCTAGGGGCTCAGGCCTAGGGAGATTAGAGTGCTGTCCTTGAGCCCCTGGCTGGAGTTGTCGGAGATCCTGCAGGGAGAGCCCACCCAGTAAGGAGTGATGGGCCAGAGTAAGGCCTGAAGAGTCATGCTGGCCACATTCTGCCAGGGCCAGTGTGTTGGGCTACGGAGGACACCTCTTGGGACCAGGTTGTCCAGCCTCTCTGGCTCCAGCAGGGGAAAAGCATGGCCTGGAGCTATAGAGATTGCTGCTGTTCTCCCTGCCACCCAGGGAGCTTAGCATATTAGATTAACTATTAGTCCCAGTACTGGTTGCTGCCTCACCCACAAGGAGCTGAAACAGCTTAGACAGCAGGCAGCCACACTGTGGTACTTGTCGCCTTCCCCCTGGGAACTCAGCAGTCTCAAGCAGATTCCAGCTAAGAGGCTGTTGAGAATCTGAGCAGCTCCAGTATTGGGACCCTAGGTCCCGATCATGTGGGTTCATGAGTGGGATCTTCCAATCTGTGGGTTACACAGTTCCGTGGAAAAAGTGTGGTTTCCCCAGGTAGGTAGCATGCTCACTCACTGCCTCCCTGGGCGGGGGGTTGGAGGTTCTCCTGCCCTGTGTGGCCTCAGGTGGGCTGCCAAATGACACTGATCTTCCTTCCTCTCTGTAGGTCACACCAGCCGCCTAGTCAGTTCTGATGAGAGACCCTGAATACCTCGGTTGCCAGTAGAGGATTCACATTCTATTATGGCTCTTTCCATGATAGCCTCTAATTGCTGGGGCTTCTAGTAGGCCATCTTGGCCCCGCCTCTAAAGATGCTTTTTTTCTATTCTGTACTTGCAATACAGATGGATCATTTTGATGTATCCGTGTATCCCATTTCAAGAGGTAGTCTCAATTCCAGCGCCATACTTTGAATAGAGAGATTTTTTGATCTTTTCTCCCTTCTTGCAGACTGCAATTCCACAAGAAGGGAGACATAGATTATAAAATTACGTTCCTAGGTTTTAGGTTTTATTTATTTATTTACTATTTATTTTTGAGATGAAGGCTCACTCTTGTCGCCCAGCTGGAGTGCAATGGCACAATCTCTGCTCACTGCAAGCTACACCTCCTGGGTTCTAGGAATTCTCCTGCCTCAGCCTCCTGAGTAGCTGGAATTACAGGCGCCTGCCACCATGCCCAGCTAATTTTTGTATTTTTAGTAGCGACAGGGTTTCACCATGTTGGCCAGGCTTGTCTCAAACTTCTGACCTCAGGCAATCCACCCACCTCAGCCTCCCAATGTGCTGGGATTACAGGTGTGAGGCATTGCACCTGGCTGTTTTTAGGTTTTAAAAAATGTCTTCTGGTCCTTGGAAATTTTATTTGGAGCCTTGTGAGGTCATCTTTGCTTTTACAAGGCTCTTTTCTTTATTTTATCTAACATTTCTAGTTATCTGTATGGTGAGTTTGTTCAGAGTATCTGATTTTTAAGAAAGTATTTTCAAGGTGCAGGTGCCAATTTAGACCTGTTTTAAAGAGGTATTGCACTGACATTAGTAGACAATGTCTCTCTCCATAATAATTTTTTTTTGTAAAGTAGAATATGTTTTCTCTTTGTAAGATATTGGGCTCTCAAGCAACTTACTGTGACTAATCAGTTGCCAGCACAGACAAAAATAATAAGCCTACACTGACAGAAATAAGTTCAAGTTCATCGATGATTCCATTTTTATATAGTTTAAGAATATATAAAACAAATCAATGATGACAGAGGACAAAATGGTGAATACCTATGAATTATTGACTGGGAGAGGGCTTAAGGAAAACTTTTGGAGTGCTGCAAGAGTTTTACATCTTGATCAAGGTGATAGTCACCACAGTTGTTTTCTTATGCAGAACTTCACAAAGCTGTATACTTAAAATTAATATACTTCATATATTTTATGCTATATTTATTGTAGCTCAGTTTTAAAAATGACATCCAACATGTCCTAGATAAGCTATAATCATATTTCAGAGCAATTAGATTGAGTCCTAACCCAGTTATTTAAAAATTTTTAATTTAAAAATGTTAAAAATGTCTTCAAAAATTAATAACTTCTAGATGTGGAAGGGCAAACCCAGAATCATTCTGAACAAGACTAATCTGGCAGCCAATATTAATCAATTAGGGTTGGAAAGTGAGAATAGCTGTATTTGCAATGCCTTGACTGGGTGATCTCCAAAGGGCAGACTGGTCTTATAAACATAAGTGAAATCTACTGTTGACCTTTTGCTTTTCAAAATAAGCCTCTGTGTTCAGACATGTCTGTTGATTTGTTAATTGTCTATCTTTGTATGGCTTTGCTCTTAATATCCAGCATACTACTGGTTTCCCTTCAAATTCAGTCATTTCCAGGATGTTGATTATATTGATTTGATAAATTCCAGTAAAGTACATAAGGTTAAAGAAAAAAAATAACAAAAAAAAAATGCCCCTGGCTTACAATTTAGAATTAATTTTAGGATACTCTGATTCAATCCAAGACTTAGACCAAATTACATCAGCCTGAGCTGCCTCCCTTTAAACTGCTGTTCTTGCCACAAGCTCTGTGCATACAGATGAAGCATCACGTGTCTTATTATTACCCCATTTAGGAGGGGCAATAGAGGTATTAAGGAAGGTGGCAGAAACCGGAAGCATAAAGGGTATGTCTAGTCTCTTTTGCTTTGCTTGTTTTTTGATAGCAAATTTCTTAAAAGTTTTGAAGCTTTGCTAACTATTGAGACCAGTTATTTGCTCAGATTCCTTTTAGGGAAGAATAAGAGTCAAATTTTATAATCTATCAAATTTGTATATTCTTCCTTTTAATGAAATCCATGATTTTTAAATCAAATTTATTAAACCTTAAGTAAATGGCTAATAATATTTACACATCCTTAAATTGCTTCTACCATCATGCACACTGTCTTTTGAAAATAAAGTTCACTAGGAAGCTGCATTTTTTTTTTTTAGTAATACATAGTTTGCCAATTTTCTACACTACAAAATGTTTTAATTTTGTGACTCCCTATAGAATCTGAGAAAAGGATTTGAGTACTGGAGGTTAATTTGGGGGGTGACCTCAAGAAGAAGGAATGAAGAAATAGAACAAGGAAGTAAAAGAAAAGTCAGATAAAAAGTTGTCATCAGATGAGTAACCAGTCTTGGGATTTAGCCACTGGCTTCATTGCCTATTGGATGAGGGTTATCTCTTGGGTATTACCTCCCCTACACTTTCAGAAAAAGCATACAAACATAGGTCCAGTGAGCACTGAAACGTAACAGAAGGCCCTCAGCAGAATGCAGAGAGGACTTGGTACTTGCTGGTGTAGGCTAGCAGTGCAAGGTGAGTCTGAACATTCAAAGAACTGCCCCCTGCAGCTGTGGGTGAAATAAATGGGAGTGTGTCACAAAGCACTAGAGGCATTTGGCAGATATGCATGATGACAGTAAGAACTTCTCATTAATAGGAGAGAAAGCATGATTCCTACTTTGCAATAGGCTAGATGAAAACAAATGAATTTAGTACATTTAGAGAAACTTAAAGTCCTTACTCAGTTTCTTCAATTATGATTTTCTGTAGCAGTTTTAACTCATTCATTACCTTCAAAGACTCTTGAAGCTTTGTAATACTAGGGTTTGGGTATGTATGCCTTGTAAAAGCTTCCCTGTTTCTTCTGATGGTTCCTACCAGATAAGAATCAGTGGTATATGATCATTGGGTTAGTTGATTTATACTTTTGATTTATACTTTTGCTCTTGGAGTTCAGTCAGCTAATATTTCAAGGGTTTCCTATATATTCCTACTCAGTATGTTAACTGGATGTTCAATGAACACGCTTGACTGAAGAATGAGAAAACTGAAAAAT
The DNA here is from genome assembly GCA_004027715.1 of Plecturocebus donacophilus. Taxonomy (NCBI): domain Eukaryota; kingdom Metazoa; phylum Chordata; class Mammalia; order Primates; family Pitheciidae; genus Plecturocebus; species Plecturocebus donacophilus. The sequence goes on from PVKP010003699.1 coordinate 81,113, forward strand.
ATACATTGTCTAAGTTTCATAAGTGATCTATCTAGTCTCCCAGTTTTCTACTTTGCTGAATGAAGTGAGTAAAATTTTGTAATGTATGGAATTTTCACTGTATGTGTCTAGCTATATAATACATGCAGCTAGACACTTGTGTATATATACAGCTACAAAGAAGCAAACACATCTTTATATGCCATAATAAGTAAGGGTCTTTTCAATCAATTCCACTCCAATTGTTCCTCATTCAGCAACATGAGCATCACTTAAACACTTGTTCGATGAGCAAACTCGCAGGCCCAATTTTAAAATTACTACATCAGGGATTCTGAGCATAGAGTTCAATGATCTGCATTTTAACATGCCCTCCAGGTGAATTTTATACCCAATAAAATTTTCAAATCACTGTAATAGATGATTAAAGCCTTACATCTCAGTTAACTTAGAGGACTAGAGACCTTAATTGCAATATTAGAAGCAGCCTGATGTCATAGACTTTTTAAAAAAATCCTTTTAAGAAAAGTCTTGTGAAAAAATTTAGGAAGAGGTTATGACATGAACCATGAAAGATCTGGAAATAAGGAAAAAATGGAGACTTTGGCAGTGTAAAAGTGATGGTGTTGTCTTTTTTTCTAGTGGAAACTTCAGTCCAACTTTGTTGTTTTTGGTTATTGTTAGACACATGGGTCTCACTATGTTGCCCAGGCTGGGCTCGAACTCCCAGGTTCAAGCAATCCTCCAGCCTCAGCCTCCTAAGTGAGACCACACATGTATGCCACATAGCTACACACTAGACATGAAGTGCTCTCCAACATGACCACAATTTTCCCTGCTGAAACCAGCAAGTGTCTGGTTTAGAACTAGTAAACTGTATATTCCTGGTGGATAGAAGAGCCATGAGTATTTATTCAGGGGAAAAACCAAGGTGTCCATCTAAGGCAAGAGCAACCACTTGGCAGTCCTGGAAGCTTTTCCAGGCAACTAGCTAGAGTCTGATTTCAAACTCATTCCCACAAACTCATCGCTAGAATTTGGGCACTGTTTCAGTTCTTCCTTACTGTGTTCTGGCTGGAATTTCCTTATTAACTTCACTGGGATTGGACTCCACCAGCTTTGCTCTGCATCTCATCAGCATCACGAACCTCCTTGATGCTGCCAGCATCAGTCTGTAACCGCGGGAATATACCCAGCTGCCAGAGCTGAGAGAGACAGAGAGAAGACAGCTCCCACACACTGTTGCAGGAGGAGAACCCAGAGTGCAAAATCCGTTTAGGTAGGAGCAGCTGAGGTTTTATTCCTTGAGTTATTACTGCCCCATTCATGTTCTTGTTCAATGAGAGGGGTACTTTCAAACTTCCTCTGGAGTGATTGATCTTTGACTCTGATACCAGATTGGCTACTTATTCTACAACCCTGAGTTACAGAGCCCTCTCCTCCCAGGCTTTCTACAGGCATTTGGGACAAAAGAGCCCCACCTGCCTTTTCCCACCTGGCCCATGCTTGGGGAAACCAGACAAAGGACTTTACATTTGAAACCCCTCCCCTAGCAGACCCAGGAAGAGAACTTTCTTTAATCCAGCCCCTCAAGCTTACACTCGCTCAAGTTTGCAAAACAGTCTTTCCACACCTGCCCTAAGACTCAATGGCTGAGGCTACGTCTGGGCCCAGTCTCTGATTGTGCAGCCCAAACCTTTTGGATGCTTTATACCCAAAATCTCTTAGTCACTTTCTTGGGAGAGAAATATTTTACCTTTTTGTGGATATTTCATGAACAGAGGAAATAATGAGAAATCAGTTCTTGATAAAAGAGTTTGTCTTTTAGATTTTTCTACTTTCTTATTTTTTTATCACTCCCTCTTAGAAAAGCCAATATTTATTTGATAACTCATTAATAGAGTGAATAGTTGTAGAGTAACAACACCGAGGAAGTGTTGTTGTCTGGTTACACGCAATCTCATACCACAGCTAGGACTGGACTTTCGTGAAGAGCTGCAAACTGCAACTCTCTGTCCATACTCAACCCTTCCTCTTAACCCGAAATGTATCAGTGTTCACATTAGAACAATAAATTCAGCTAAATATTAAAAACAAACCACCAAACTAAATTACATTAAGAACATTTAACTTCCTTGGGATAGTTACTTTTTAAAAGATGATATTGGTTAACAAATATAAATTGCTAAGTGACAGCAAGAAAATGTGAAGTGGAACTATATAGGAAATATAAAGTTGAGTATGTTTGTTCTTTTTGAGAAATAGTGGTCTTTTATATATGTTTCATTTTATTCACCGTACTTTCAATGAACACTAACGTGTGAACATATAAGTGCTTTTGTAAATTTTAAATTATCTTTGGATAGTAAGTGATTTTCAAATTTTACATGGTCTCAAATATAGATTAAAGTAGTATCCACATGGATGGTGTTTATGTTATTCCATAAAATTCCAATTTCCTTTAAAATGTGTTAATTGCGTATGGTGATTACTTGGAATTTTTTTTTTAAAGAATATGCTAGCTCTCTATTTTTTACATGGGCTCATTAATAACATATAAACATTATCATGAAATTGTCATTTCAAATACATCAAACTGAAACTAGAATAATCTGAATAAGGTTTTTTCAACTGCTGCAATAAAGACAAAATTTAGACTATTATTATTTGATAACCACATATTGAATTTAGACCTGACTGATGCTTTTACTTATGAAAGAAATAGCACATAGCACTTCCAGTTTTTAATATTTTGATATACTTTGCAAAAATTGTGTTCATAAGTTTTTTTCTTAAGATATCAATTCCTCATTAAATTACTGAGAAACAATTAATCTGAAGATCCTTTCAGAGATGCAGACAGTGCTCAGAAATGCTCCCTATAGTATTGTTTGTAACAGGAAACCTAAATGTTTAATTGGGAATTGAATCAATATAGTATGGTCACCTACCTGATAAAACATTCTGCTTTCATTGAAATTGTTTTGAAGAATATATTACATCATAAATTATGACTATATATAAACAAATCAATATGAAGGTATGATCTTTATAAAATACAAACATAAATAAGCAATTAACACTGTTTAGAATATACATCCATATATTAAATAATGGTTTTTAAACTTCATCATTTTGCTTTTCTATATTTTCTAACTATATTTGTATAGATATATATTTGTATGATAATCATACAAATGGTAATTATTTTAAAATAACAGTGAACTGAGCATATCTATATAAATTTGAACTTAGATTTTAAAAACTAAATCCACTTGACCAAAATTATCTATTCCTCCAGTATCTAGGAAATATTGAGGATCTAGAAGGAGAAAGGTCATTTGGTTTCTGGTTCAGAATGTAGATTCTTGGTAGTTGCTATTCTATCCTACAACAAATAAGCATGAAAAAACTAAAAAATCAATTCTTCCTAGAGCTATATGAAAAGTAAGATCCCAGAGCAAACTACTACCTAGGGAATTGGAGAAACCCAGTGGTAAATATGGAGAATCACAATTTTCTGAAGTAGAAACCCATGAGCAGCAACTTCTGTAGGAGACAGTGCTGGAGTAGAAAAATCTGAGCTGTAATTGACAATTGCTTGAGGCTTAGTGTAGACAACTCAGTTGTTTTAGACTTGTCGTAGACAGCTTAGTTATAAAAACTTCAGGGGAACCCAGTTTTGTGAGTTTCTGTAAGCTTGGAGCTCACAGTGATTATCAAAGAAAAATCTCATCTTGCTTCTGGCAGGAGGAGGGAAAAATAACCATCTTAAAACATACCAGAACATTCTATTCTTCTTAACAAAATCTGTCCTCAGGAGAAACTAAGCAGAGCCTAACCTGCTGGGGTTTTCTCAGATCTTAATTTACCAGGAGAAAGGAAAATATCTCACTCCAGCTGCTCTAGGCTTCTATGGGGAGCGAGGAAAATACTGAACTCCAGCCCCACCCTAGCCATTTTGTCCCATTGGGGCAGTGAGGATATTGCAAAACACTTGTGAAATTCACAATCCAATGTACAGGCTTACTAAAAGACTAAGGCCTGATTATAAGACTATAGAACACTTTCTCTCCCCTACACCTTACTGTTACATACTAAAGACTTATTTATGGCAGTTCCTTTTACCCAATACATCATGTCTGGCTATGAAGAAAACAATTACAAGACATACTACAAGGCAAAATACATAGTCTGAAAGACAGAATAAGCATTAAAACCAGACTCAGATATGATAAGCATGTGAAAAATATCAGATTGGGTACTAAAACATCTATGATTAACGTGCTAAGGCTCTGTTGGATAATGTAGAGAGCACGAATGAACAGATGAACAATGTAAGTAGAGAGATAGAAATTCTAAGCAAAAAAGCAAACAAACAAAAAATCCTGGATATCAAAAACACTGCACAGAAAGAATGTCTTTGATGGGCATAGATTCATTAGCAGACCAAACGTCTTAGGAAAGAATCTCTGAGCTTTAGGATAACTCAGTAGAAACCTCAAAAACTGAAAAGCAAAAAGTAAAAAGACAAAAAACAAATAAACAGACAACAACAACAAAACTAGAACAATATCCAAGGACTGCAAGACAAGTAAAAAAGCTATGACATAGCTATAATGGGAATACCAGATGAAAAAGAGAAAGAGAAAGAAACCAAAAAATATTTGAAACAATAAGAAATGAGATTTTTCCCAAATTAATGCCAGATGTCAAACCACTGATCAAAGAAGCTCAGAAATCACCAAGTGGAATAAATGTCAGAAAAACTACACTTGTGCATGTCATTTTCAAGCTACAGAAAATTAAAGAAAAAGAGAAAATCCTAAAAGAAGCCAGAAGAGAAAATGTCTTACATATGGAGGAGAAAAAATAAGAATCAAGTCTGATTAAACTATGCAAATTTACAATGTTGAGAGAAAAAATTTTTTTTACCAACCTAGAAATTTGTATTCTGTGAAATTATCTTTCAAAGTGAAGGAGAAGTAAAGATTTCTCAGACATAAAAATTGGGAGAATTTTTTGCTGGTAGATTAGTCTTGAAAGAAAGATTAGAAGTTTATTAGAGAGAAGGAAAATGACATTGGGCAGAAACAAACAGCATTGGAGAACAGATAAGTGAAAATAAAATTTAAAAACAAACATTTATTTTTCTTTTTCATTTTAAGATGGAGTGTTGCTCTGTTGCCCAGGTTGGAGTGCAATGGTGCGATCTCGGCTGACTGCAACCTCTGCCTCCCAGGTTCAAGAAATTTTCCTGCCTCAGCCTCCTGAATAGCTGGGATTATAGGCATGCACCATCATGGCCAGCTAATTTGTTTTGTATTTTTAATAGAGATGGGGTTTCACCATATTGGCTAAGCTGGTCTCAACCTCTGACCTCATGTGATCTACTCACTTCAAATTCCGAAAGTGTTGGGATTACAGGCGTGAGTCACCACGCCTGGCCTATTTTTCTTATTCTTAATGAATCTAATAGCAGTTTGTTTAAAACACAAAACTGTAAAACTTCTAGAAGACAACATATGATAAATCTACATGACATAGGACTTGGCTATACATTTTTTAGACACATCACCAATGATGTGAGCCATGAAAGAAAGAATAGATAAGCTGAACTTCATTAAAATTAAATTTTTCTGATCTGTGAATGATGGTACAAAGAGAATGAAAGTGATGACAAATCACAGTATTAAAAAAATGCAATTGCAAAAGACATGTCTAATAAAAGAATACTTTCCAAAATATATTTTTTCTCTACCTATTAGAGAAGGCTAATTCCAGAACTCAAACACCAAATGCTGACAAGGATATGGAGCACCAAGAGCTCCCATTCATTGCTGGTGGGAACGCAAAGTGTCATAGCCACCTTGGAAAACAGATTAGCTATTTCTTACAAAACTTGACATTCTCTTACCATGTGATTCAACAATCACCCTTCTTGGTATTTGTCTAAAGGAATTGAAAACACATCTCCACACAAAACATTCACATGGATGTTCATTGCAATTTCATTCACATTGTCAAACTTAGAAGCAACCAAGTGTCTTCCAGTAAGTGAATGAATACATAAAATCTGGTATGTAAAATGATACATTATTCATTGAAATAATGTAATGATCTATCAAGAAATAAAAGACATGGATGAAACTTAGATTCGTATTACTTGTTAAAGAAGCCAGTCTGAAAAGTCTACATACTGTATGATTCCAACTATTAATATGTGACATTTTGGAAAAAGTAAAACTGTAGAGACAGTAAAAGGATCAGTGAATGGCAGGGGTTGGGTAAAGGGATAAATGAATAGACAAAACACAGAGGATTTTAAGGCAGTTAAAATATTCTGTATGATACTGTAAGGGGGATACATGTTGTTTTACAGTTTTCCAAGCCCATACATTGTACAACACAAAAAAGAACCCTATTATAAAGAATAAACTTTTAGTGATAATGATGTGTCAACATAGGTTCATCAGTTGTGTTATAATAAATGTAGCACTGATGGTGGGATGTTGATCATAGAAGAGGCTATTCATGTGTAGGGGCAGGGGTTATATGGAAAAGCTCTGTATCTCCTGTTCAATTTTCTGTGACCTTAAAACTGCTCTAACATTAAAGTCTATATTTTTTAAAAGGATTAAAATTTTCAAAGATTTGCCAGTTTTAAAGAACTGGGCATTACCTGCACATTGAAAAGTATAAATGATAATAGCTTACTTTTGATCGTGCACTGGATCTCCCATCACAGGCAATCCCTATAGATTGTGTCTCTATCAGCCCCTCTTGTCCTTTCTGATGACTTAAAATATTAAAATTGATGATGGTAAACCAAGTGAGGTTTTTCCTTCTGTTCATAGGAGAGTTTGTTAGCTAATTTATGGTTTCTAAGTTAACTTTTCCATAATATATTTCGAATACTTTGTCTAATTACTAAAAGTAACACCAGGTAAAATACATTCGCACTCTCTAGGAGGCTCTATGCTCACCTTGCAATTCATGTCTCATCATATCACTGATGAAGGCAGAAAACTGAGTATTTTGTTTTTGAAGAGAAAATCCATGCCAACTGATACCATTTTAGAACAAAGTGAGAAGCATAATTGTATAAGGGTTTAGAGCAGAAGTTTCTGCTCCATTGTTTACTTGCCATATCATCATCACCACAGTAAAGTACATCCATCTATTCATTTATCCTTTTTTTTTTTTTTTTTTGAAAAGGAAGGTCTTGCTCTTTTGCCCAGGCTGGAGGGCTGTAGTGCTGTCACGGCTCACTGCAGCCTCACACTCCTGGGCTCAAGCGATCCTCTTGCCTTAGGCAAGTATGGTTTATCGCTGACAGTTGATAAAGAGAACCCAGGCATTTTACTTTGCGAGGATGAGGGATATTCAGCATCTTAATGTGTATTTGGACATAAGGGGTCTACTGTGGGATATTCTTTTTAGAGTATTCTTCAAGTCTGAAAGTCACATATTGCCAAAAAATTTATAAAACTCTCTTCATTTGAAAATAAAAATAAACTGGAAAAGCATGAAGTTCTCTTTGCAGAATCAAGTATTTCACATTTGTTCTCATGAGGATGGCTTCAATTGACCACTGATGCTCCTCACTCTCTGGCTCCATTTCAGCTTCCCAAGAGGAGGGAGGATGAGGTGGTCAGGAAGGTGGTGAGCACCTCACTCTGAGGACCTTATGTCAAAGGGCGGACTGACTGCTCCCAGACCCAGAGCCTAACCTTCACTGTGGCGAGTGACTCTGACACTCATAAACTTCCTTTATGTATACTTGCATGCTCACTCACAGAGGTGGTGGGAAAGGGCCTGTACAGGTAATCTGCTACATGCAGGTGTAATTCTAGACACCCTTCACATTGTTTTTGTTGCCGTTGTTTTGTTGTTGTCAGATATAAGTCGTGGCATTTCATTCCCATAGCAAACCATGTATGGACAAGGAGACTTGAGTTTTAGACAGAAAACTAATGACAAAGTCAGAATTCAAACTCAGGGGTGTGTGAAAGACCAGGTGTTTCTGAGTTGCTCTAACAACTGGATGCTAATCCTTCATCAACTATGTACTATATAACTTTGAGCAAATCACTCAACATCTGGGAACCTAAGTATCCTCTAGGGTCACAAAACAATGCTTGCTTTGTTTATTAGATATGGTTATTATAAATATCATGATCATAAATGAGTCTGTTGGATTCTCTGTGGGGACAACCACTTTTTACAAATGTAGATTGCAATTGTCCTGAATTAGGGTCTAAAGTTCCTGCTGCTTCATCAGTCACTGATATTTGTCCAAAGTCTGTTATGTGCTTCCAGGTCTTCTGCAACAGGATACACAGCTTAAAAAACAAGGGAAAATAGACTCTGTTCCATCATCATTTTCTTTTGTTTTACACCTGAAAATTGATTATTACCCATGTATGAATAAGGAGGTCAGTTTAACTCAGGACCAAGAGAGGAAACCATTCACCACTGGTGCCTATACCACTAGCTCAGCCTCCCTGAAAATATATCACCATTGCCAGAGATCCACTATTTCAGTGTGTCACCATCACTTAGGACCCCACAGCCCCTGATCATTTGTTTCATATTTCCCTTTAACAACAGATGCATGTGAAACTGAGAGATGGTTTTATTTCGTCCTGATGACGTGACTGCAGCTGCTGGTATATAAATAAACTGGAGGCCACTCAGGGCATTTTTTTGTCTAAGACCTATAAAGGGGGAATGTCAATTATTTTTTAGCTTTTTAAAAAGACGAGGAGACTGTGAGAATGTCCTCTGCAAGTGATTTTAGCATCTTGACAAATACTCCAGAACAATAATGTCTTTGTAACTATAATGTGACTATCAGAAGAGAAATAAACTAAATATAGGATGTGGTAATGTGGGTTTAATCACGGTAGTCAATTTTTTTTATAGGTATGTGAATTTAACTCCAATAACATGCTTTCTTGATTTCCCTCCCTTTTACCTGCTAAATTTTGCATCATGTAGCACCAAGAGATAACAATTATTAAGAGGTTAGTTCATTTCAAGGCAGAGGAAATCTTAAAACTTTCCAGTACAACAAATAAATATTTATTATTTGTATTAAATAAGGTGAGAGAAGAAGACTTTATCCACAGAAAATTGTTATATGTGCGCATTACTAAAGCTGTTTTCCTTTTTCTCAATAATGTGTATGTGTATATTTCTCTTTCTTCCCTACTGCTGCAATTGTGAGGTTTAATTTGGTGGTGCAATTTCCACTCTGTAACTAATAGGAAAATTAGCTATGACTCTGAGGAGCTATTAAAGCCTAGATACAACAATGGAGCATTACACTCTGCCAATATTCCGTCTTTGAGAATGGAAGGAAATGAATTTTAAGTAACTCTTCCAATACCTCCTTTTCAATACATATTTAATAGTACACGTCCTTTAACCAAAGAACACAGATGGTACAATGAAGTCTTAATTAGATTTCATGTTAGTTGCAATTAGTTACTGTTGCAAGTGTAAAATCTACAATAGAGCATTAAGAAATAACTTTAAGTTTGTCAAGTCACTTCAATATGTTAGGTCACTAGCCTTTGTGGATTGCAGTGTGCATGTAACAGCTCAAGATGACAGTTAAATGAATTCATATTTAAAACATGTTGTTGGTTAAAATTGTGTCTGGTTTGCAGGTTCTGAAGCAATTTTTCTCAAATTTTATATATATGAAAATATGAATACAGATGACAACATTACCAACACTAAAAGAAAACCTAATTCTAGAATTTAGAGAGAATGTTTTCTAATAAATAGACCAGTTAAGCCGGATTAAAAATAAAAACACAGCTGCAGACATATCTGAAATACAAGTGATGAATAACTAGATTTTATTTCATAAAAAAATAGTTTGGGAGGTGGGTGGGTGGTATTGCAGGAGTTAGAAATAAAGTTGGCATATCTCCCACCATTTTGCCTTGACCAAATAATTTTAAAATTAATAATGAAAAATAATATGCCCAGCTATACCTCTTCTGCGCCTGTGCTGTTTTTTGAGACATCTGAGTATTCCTTATTCTCTCTGCCTCAATAGTGCCTTCCATTTCTATATCTTGTTTTTACTTTTTATTTATTTATTTTTGTATTCATTGAAAGCAAGAATCAAAGAAAGAATAGGAAGAGATAGGGTAAAGATGGTCAGACAGGCATTGAATCCTGACAGAATTTAGCTGTTAACGATTAAACTAGGAGAGAATGACAAGAAGGACTCATTAGGGCATGCTGGGTACAGTGAAGGTCCATGTCCTATATCATCTCAGAGCCATAGGAAAATGGAGGGTAGAAACATATAACGATTTCACATCAGGAGATCAGAAACAATGGAATAAAAGATATGGAGTACCTTTCCAATGACACATCAACTCTAATTAGCTGATGGTAGCAGGTGGAGCAGTATGTGTTTGCTGTGTTTTAAAAAACTCTGCCCTTTCTTAGTAGGAAAAGTTTCATAATAAAATACCAGCATATGTCATGGGAGATGGGGAGTGATTTGCCATAAATTTCCATGTATTTAAAAATTACTAAATATTCACTCATCTGATTTAATAAATTAAGGAATACATATTCTGATAACTGACAATTGATTTTATGTTTCAGCTTGACTGGGCCATGGGATGTCAAGATAGTTGGTCAAACAGTATTCCTGGTATTTCTCTGAGAGTGTTTTTGGTTGAGACTGACATTAAAATTGGTGGACATGAATAGGGCAGATTGTTCTTCAGAACATGAGTGGGTCTCATCCAATTGATTAAAGGCTTGAATAGAATTTTAAAACTGACCCTCCCTGAAGTAAGAGAGGATTCTTGAATTGACTGTCTTCAGACTTCATATATAACGTGTGCTCTTTTGGGTTAATGTACTTCAGACTGGAACACTGGCTCTTCCTGGCTCTCCCAAACCACAGACCCACCCTGCAGATTTTGAACTTAGCAGACTTCATAATTAAGTGAGAGGATTCTTTATTATATATCTATATCTATATGTCTATGTCTATCTGTCTGGCTGTCTATCTATCTATCTATCTACTATCTATCTATCAACACATTCTATTGGCTCTGTTTCTCTGGAGAACCCTAATATGCACATTAATGAAGAACTCTGTTATTCTTAAAATCACATTGTAAAGAGTATTTAAGCTCAGAAAAGGTTGATGTAAAGTAAAAAAGATGAAATTGATAATTTATATACAGCATTACTACATTATATAATGTGTACATACATATAAAGAGACTTGAAAATAATATAGAAAGTATTAATAGTGGTCATCTGTGGGTGTTGGAATTATTAGATAATTTCATTTTTTTTTCTTTTTAATTGTCCAGATTTGTAAATTCTTTATAATGAATATAGCTTGCTCCTTAATTGGTAGGAAATATGTCATTATTTAACAAAAATATAAGCAGTTTAAAAGACAGTACCATAGTTAAAATTTTGCTGCTTGCAATGAAGAATAAAGACTAATTCAGTTCCCATGAGAACAAAAGTAAAGCATATGTCAAAGAACTGAAGTAACAATTTCTTTCAGCAGGTATCCTATTTGAACAGATGGTATTTAGGAAAAAAAAATCACTGCACCTTAATGTAAGGTGGAGATAGAATTTTTCTAAAAGTTGACATTGAAAATAGATGACATCTAGGGGCATCCCATTCCTTTCCTCAAGAACAGTCTACTCTGCATATTTGTAGATGTTCTTTTTAAGGAGATTTGTTTACAGGGGACCTGACCTCCTTGATATCCAGTGCTTGCCACCATGTAAAACCTGAGACACTAAAAAAAATCAGAGGAAAAAAATGTCATATTTCTTACTGTGGCATTATTTACTGTTTTCATTACAGATTAGTGAAGCATAGTTTGGTGTAGAATAGACATTCCTCCCTAAGTCTGCTCTTCTTTTACTTTTTGTTTCCTATTTAATTAACGTAATTTATGAAAATCTTAACATGTGTATATGTATGTGTGTATATATGTGTATATATATGCATGTGTACAGATACACATACAAATACATGCATGTGCACATAAACACGTGCATATATACATGTCAGTGTGTATGTATGTGTATACATGTATATGTCTTCTTTCACCATCTGCCCTTTCTTACCCATGGACTGTATGATTATAATTTTGTCTCCCTTACTTAATCTCTGAATAAGGAGACTGTATGCCGCCATTTGCTTTCAGAGGTCCAGCCCAGGCTTAAAGATTGTTGAGTATTTTGTCTGTTTCTTCATGATTTGAAAAATAGTGAACAAATGACTATTTTTTCCTTCTCCCCTTTTTCTTCCTCCTCCTTTTTCTTCTCACTTTTATACTTTGGATATCTGGTTTCTGGTAGCTGAATCACTTGACAACTGACTAACATAAATTCCCAGCTATAAATCTGGGACAGCAATTAAAGCCTTGTGAGGATTCTGTGCAATCACGCAGCTAGTAAAGTAAATCGTTAGAGGAGTTTTGGGATTGGAGCACTGTTCAAAATATGTATATCCCCTTCTGTTTTCTTATGTTTTTAATTGACTTGTCTTAGCTTCTGTTTCTTTTATTTTGCCCTTTTCTTTTTCACCTCCTTCATACATTCCATCTTCTTTCTTTTCATTTTCTGTACTTTGCAGAGAGATTAGACAAAGGCTACAAAATGATTTGATTGCTAACAAGAACCAAAGATGGCCTCCGGTTAATCATCCTGCATGAACCGCAGGAATGCCTCATGTATCACAATAGCAACTGAAGGCTGAGCTCCTTTAGTGAAAGAAGAAAAGCTTAGTTGGAGGAAGGTTAAAGTAGGAGTGTAGGACTTTTGCCATCTGAGGTAACTACTGATGCAACTAGCATTTCCTGTATGACCTTGGGTCAGTCTCCCAATGTTTCTGTACCTCAGTTCCTTTATCTGTAAACTGGGAATAATAATAGTCGTTTCCTATGGAGTAAATAGGCATTTTAAATGAGGGAACATAAGTGACTAACTGAAATGAAATTGCTGTTTCTGTGGGCTAAAACCTGACAAACATTAGCAATTTCATAAGTTTTAGTTTAATACAAAACTCTCTTACAAAAGTGCATAATGCCAATCCCTCAGTAAATGTTAACTATTTTTGTTATTATTACCATTTTGTAAGAAACAACAACAGAAAAGTAAAATGTCTTGTCTAGGGTGTCAGTGGTATCTGAATGGATCTGGGGCCTTGAGCATTTTATTGGGTCAAGAGGGTGCAGTGGCTGAATAGTGTATCCTAAACCCTGGAAACTGTGAAAATTATTTGCAAAGAGAATCTTTGCAGATATAACTAAATTAAGGATCTTGAGAATGGGAGATGGTCCTGCATTATGTGAGTGAGCCCCAAGTTCAATGATTAGTGTTCTTATAAGAGAGAAGCAGAGGGAGATTTGACAGACAGAAGAGGAAGCAAAAATGTGACCTTGGAGGAAGAGATGGGAGTGAAGTGTTACACACCATGAAATGTCAGGAGCCATTAGAGTTTAAAAAAAGGTAAGAAACAGGTTCCCTTCTAGAGTTCCAGAGGGAATCTGTCCCTGTAGACACCTTGATTTAGGCCAAGTGATACAGATTTTGGACTTCTGGCCTCTGGAACTGTGAGTGAATAAATTTCTGTTGTTTGAAGCTACCAAGTTTGTGGTGGTTTGTTACAGAAACTCTGGGAAAGTAATACAGAATGCAACCATATTCTGTGGTCGGAGTTAGGCAATTCATAGGACAGGTTTCTACTCTGATGTTCTAATCCCTCGGAACCCATCGGATCTCATTTTCAATTTTATGGCTCTAACTGGCTGCTGTACTGGACTTTCAGGAAAGTCTGTGAGGTTGAAAATTGGTATTCTCCTAAATGCCTGCAAGTGTAATGATATATGGATATCTCTCCCTGCCTGCCAGAAGAAGTCAGCACCTGCATGCTTTGTGTGTTGAACAACTCAGAGGGGGGAAAAAGACTAAATCCAAAGACAATCTTACAAATATCTCCTCATCCTCTCTGTATCTCCTGAAAACGTTTTGATCCAAGCAGTCCAATCCAATTGTTCCTCCATTACAAACCAATTATTACATAATGAGTTCATATAAAAAAGGGAGTTCTGGTACAGATCAGGTTTCACACTGATTCAACTGCGTTCTTTTGGTTTTTATTTATCACACCTGAAAACTCTCCCTTTTTGATCACCTGATGATCTAAAAGCATATATTAGGTATTTAAACCAATGTCAGGACTGACATTTTAACTAGTCCTTCCCTCCACTTCCTTCTTATTCTTATTTTTACAAATTTAAAATAAAGCATGAATTAACATTTACCCTGATGTTTAAGAAATATGTGCAATTAAGAAAAATTATACTGGCTTTCTATTTAAAAATTCCCTCAATTAGTTTGAAGTGAATGGCCATTTTGATAATTAAAGGACACAGACTTCTGGGAAAATTGTTTCTTTGTCATGTAAACAATCATGGGTAGCCATTCACCATTCCTACATTGTGCTAATAGGCTGTGTACGTGCCTGGGTATTTGTGGAAATTCCCTTTTTCACATTGACCTCTACCGGATGAAATGTCACATCAAACCAGCTCAGCCTAAAACCTTCCTCCTATTGCTTAGGTCTCCAGTCTAAAACCCCAGCCAGAAAGCCGAGGGGAAGTAAACGGGCAGAGGAAGATACAGTAAAGGAGGGAGGCAAGTGAGGACAACAGATGGAGGTAGTGAAGTGCACAGAAGCTAATAAGAAAGTAAAGAAAAGAGGGAAAATGTGAGTGGGGAGAAGTTTCAAGTGCCAAGGAAGGACATTCACAACCCCATCAGCCTTTAGCAATCTCTGCTTGGTCTAAAGGGGACATAAGCAATTCGGCAGCTGGCTAGTTGCTCTGATCATTTAATTAATTGTTGATCTTATTTGTTATTTTTATTTTCTCTAATTACCCAAGTTGAATGTCTCCACTGGTCAACTATATGGAAACTTACAAGTCTTCATTTGGCAAGACTGCATGTCACTTTGAGCTAAGCAGGCTCAGCCTAGAAGAGAATCAGCAACACAAAACCAACGATTTCAACAACATGAGATGGATCCACTCTCATGGAATTAATGACTTAATCAGGTATTTGATGATGCATCTGAGAATTGGACTATGCCAAACCCAACTATATCATCCAAATGTGGACAGAGAAATGCTGTGGAATGTAAGATTTTCCTTTCTTCATCACAATCAGTTTCCCTTTCAGTGGCTAAAGTACACTCTTTCAACTTTGTTGTCACGTCACCTACAATGTTGTGAGGTTTGTGGTGTGCAGGAATCAGCCCTATGAGTAAGGTAAGCATCAATTCTGCTGGCCATCCAAGTTTCCCTGCCCTGTTTGCCACTTAAAGTAGTAGGGCCCTCTCTCTGCACTTTCTTTGCCATCAAAAGAACCTGCCCAAGGAGGCATCTTTTCAGGCTTGTTTAAAAAATATACAAAAAAAATGCAGCATCCATCACTTCCTTTTGTCTCTTTCCTTACACTTTTCTCTGTTCTTTTTTTAACCTCAGCATTCTACCTTTGAGAAAGGTATGATCCATAATGCAGCTTGACTTAAATTATGACCCCGCTGCACTATTTCTTTGAGCTGCTATTTTCCCTGCCTGTTCCAGCTGCTGAGCACAATTGCTACAGCTCAATTATTAAAGAGATACTAAAAATAGCCCAGTGCAAGGCTGTTGACAAAGAAAAATCATTCAAACACAGCAAGAGACACAACCTGGGCAGCAAGCTTTCACTGTTATTAGATCCTTAATTCTCCCACCCTCTTTTCTCTTTATGCCTTGATTTTTTTTTCTTTCAGCAATAATAAAGTAATAGGTAGCTTAAAGATCTCTTTTTTGTACCCACAGGAGTTTGCATAAGCTGATGACTGGTTTGCTAGTGCAATGACTCCTTACTAAAAAAGCGTAAGTTTGACTTAGGAGCCAAGTTGCAAAGCTGCATGCAGAGGAATTTACAAATGATTCTTTCCCTTGTGAGTGGTATGTGAGACGTATTCACTAAGACCTGCCACTCTCCAAAGTGCCCCTCCTGAGATGCATCAGATTTGAAATTACAGTTTTCCTCCTGAGATTCTCTTTAGAAAAACTCTTTTGAATATTAGAAGTTACAAATATTAGAATTATTAGACAAAAATGGCCTCATGCTTAAAGAGTTATAACTCCAGTATTTCCCCCCTTCCATACTAAGTGACACTGCTTGACACAAATTATTGAACTCTCTGAGGATTACTTTTCCTATCTATGTATCTATCTATCTGTAAAATGTTAACTGAATGTATTCATTTTCTCATAGAAGGGAATTGTAATATAATCAATCTTGAAAAGCTGTGAAATCCTCTGTGCTTTAGTTCAGAGGATTTAATGACGCAGTCTGAGTCATTATGTGTATATAATGGAAAAAAAGTAAAAAAGATAGAAGAAATATTTTTTTAAAACACTGTACATTTCTGAGAATAAAATATAGAACATGTTTGTTAACAGAAATTACTGAAATTCAGGCAAATGAAAGAAAAGAAGCCAACACATGGTAACATTTTGAAAAGTTCAAATTGTTTTTCTCCAAGCACTTATGCAGGAACACACACACACACACACACACACACACACACACACACTCTCTCTCTCTCTCTCTCTCACACACACACACACACAAAATATATTAATTACTACCCAACTATCTACAATGAAAATAAAAATTATCAACAGAATTTATGCACTAATAAGTATTGGCTAAAAAGGAAAATTTCTATGATTTCTAAAGGAAAAATTGTATGTGCAAATAAGTTACTGTTTTTATGCCAACGAGAAAAAAAATCATCTATTAATATCCAGGAATTCAGAAAATTTGTCATCCTTGTTCCTTTCCTGAAAGTGTTACCTGAAGAAATATAGTGGTTGATAGGACTAAATGAAAACAAAAACATCATAAATGAGGAAGACATTCCATTGGGGGAAAAAGGATTATGGAAAATAAGACCTATAAAAATAGGATCTATGTTTAATTACTCGCTGATAATTTATCAGACCCATAAATATCAAAATAATTTCTGACAGAGACCAAATGTGAGTCAAAAAAGGAAGAGCACCTTCTGTGAAATCCCACATTTTTATAATAAAAAGGTAAAATTGGCATAAACAAGTATAATATGAAAAGCTGATAATAAATGATCAATTATTCTTTATCCTTTTGGAAATACATATGTATATGACCATTTTATATTAAAAGTAATGGAAACTAAAATAAAAAGAGTATTAATTTATAAATCAATGAGGAAAAGAATGTATATATATTTTAAAGAATACAAAAAATGTTTAAAGTAAAGAGACATAGAAACATGCAACAAGCAAAAGCAAAGACAAAAATGTAAAAATTAACAAGTGGGACTTATTAAACTAAAAAGCTTCTGCACAGCAAAAGACACAGCACAGTAAAAGGCAGCCTATGGATTGAGAGAAAATATTTATGAACTACATATCTGATAAGGGGTTAATATCCAAAATGTATATAAAGAACTTACACAACTCAGTAGCAAAACCCCCCACAAATAACCCAATAAAAACTGGGCAAAGGACCTGAATAGACATTTCTCTGAAGAAGACATAAAAAATCGCCAATAGCTATATGAAAAAGTGCTCAATACTCCTAATCATCAGGGAAATGCAAATCAAAACCACAGTGAGATATCATCTCATTCCCATGAGGATGTTTTTTATAAAAAAAGACAAGAGTTAACAAGGGCTGGCATGAGTATTGTATTAGTCCGTTTTCACACTGCTGTAAAGAACTGCCTGAGACTGGGTTCACAGTTCAGCATGTCTGGAGGAGGCTTCAGGAAACTTACAGTCATGGTGGAAAGTGAAGGGGCAGCAGGAAGGAGAAGGGCTGAGTGAAGGGGGAAGAGCCCTTATAAAACCATCTGATCTTGTGAAATCAAACTCACTATAAGGAGAACAGCAGGGGGAAACCACCCCCATGATTCAATTATAACCACCTAGTCTTTCCCTTGGCGTGTGGGAATTATGGGGATTACAATTCAAGATGAGATTAGGGTGGGAACACAAAGCCTCACCATACTGGGTGTGGAAGAAAAGAGAATCCATCCACACTATTAATAGCCACATAGATTGGAGCAGCTACTGTGAAAAACAGTGTGCAGCTTCCTAAAGAAATTAGAAATAGAACTACCATGTGGCCTGGCATTCCTCCTTTGGGTAAATAATCAAAGGAAGTAAAATAATCACCTCATAAAGATATCTGCATTCCATGTTCATTGCAGGTTTATTCACAATATCCAAGATACGGAAACAACCAAAATGTCCATCAATGGATGAATGCATAAAGAAAATGCAAGATATATATCTCATATAGATCATATATATATATATATATAAAATATTTAAGTGTGTGTGTGTGTGTGTGTCTGTGTGTGTGTATAATGGAATATTATTTAGCCTTAAAAAAGGGGACAATCCTGGCAAAACTAGAGATTATTATGCTAAGTGAAATAAGTCAGACAGAAAGAAAAAATATTGTATGATCTCACTCATGTGAAATATTTAAAATATGAATACACAGAAACAGTAAAACAGGAGCAGCGTGGAAGGGAGATTGTAGGCATGTGGGAAGATGCAGGTCAAAGGTACAAAATTCCAGTTATAACTGTATTAATAATAAAGGAGTCAATTATCCAAGAAGTTATAACAGTTTCTAATGTTTATGAACCAAACAACAGAATGTCAAAATACCTGAGGCAAAAACTGATAGAAGGTCAAGGAGAACTAAATAACCCACTATTGTAGCTGAAGACTCCAATAGACTTCTTTAGTAATTTATAGAACTTTATAGATCAAACAGGCAGAAATTTAATAAGAATATCATACATATGAAGAGCACTATCAAACAATTTGATCTAGTTGATATTTATAGAGTAATTCATTCAACAGTGGCAAAATACATTCCTATGAAACTCAAATGCAACACTCACCAAATTTTTTTTAACAGTTTTAAAGTAATACAAATTATACAAAATATGTCTTCAGACCACAATAAAATTAAACTAGAAATCAATAACAGAAAGATGGCTTGAAAATACCAAATACTTTGAAATTAAACAACACACTTCCAAATAACACGTTGGTTAAATAAACTATTTCAAAAAAATTTAATTTAAATTTAAATGAAAATAATAATACAATCTATGAAAATTTTGGGATGCAGTAAAAGTAGTACTCAGAGGGATATTAATAACTTTAAGTGCATGTATTAAAATGGAAGAATGACCTGTAATCAGTAACTTAAGATTTCATATTATAAAAATTTTAAAAAGATCAATTACAGGTTAAAGCAAGCAGAAAAAATGTAAATAATGAAAAATACCCCAAGAATCAATAAAATCAAAAACAATGAAACAATAAAAAATAGCCATGAAACCAAAAGCTGATTCTCTGAAAAGAAAAGATCAGGGACATCAATAAATCTTTAGAAAAGCTGAGAAGAAAAGAGAAGAAACAAATTACCATTATCAGAAGTGTCACTGATTCCATGTATATTAAAAGGACAATGAAACAATACTACAAATACCTTTATGGCCTCACATTTGGTGATTCAGATAAAACGAACTATTGAGAAACACAAATTACCAAAGCTCACTCGAAATAACAGATAATCTGAATATGTTTATATCTATTAAGTAAATTGAATAAAAAATAACAACAACAACAACAAAAAACCTACCATGCCCTGATGGTAGAGTCACTGATTCTACTAAATACATAAGAAAGAAGTCTTTTGTCCACAATTTCTTCCAAAAAAATAGAAGTAGATACTACAATTACTAATAATTCTATGAGACCAGCATTATTCTAATCCCAATCCCAGATACAGTAGAGGAGAATTTATATAATTCCATAAAGAACATACATGGTTTTGTATTTTTCAGTTTCAGTTACCAAATTAACATAATTTTAATCCAGCATATTGTCAAAATTGCTCGATTTCATTATTAATTATTGTTAATCTCTTTGGAACTCAATTTGTAAATTAAAAATTATCGTAAGTATGTAAGTATTAGAAAAAACATAGTATAATTAGGGTTCATTAATATCCATGACTTCAGATATCCACTAAGAGTCTTGGAATGTATCCCCCATGGATAAGGGGGACTACTACAATATACCAAAAACTTACAGGTAATATGTTTATTCATGAGGAACAGGATGCTGTCCCACAAAGGTTTAAAACAAAGCATGGATAAACTATTTTACCATTCTATTTTATATCTTACTAGAAGCCCTAGATAGCCCTAGTTTTAAAAAAATGCAAAAAAAGGTATACAGAGAAGAAAGAAATAAAACTGTCTTCATTTGCAGATAATATGATTGTATATGAAAATCCCCTGAAAAGGAGAGAAACTCCTAGAGCAAATAAAGTATAGTAAGGTCACAGGAGACAATATAATGTACAAAATAAAATTGCTTTACTGTATACCAGCAATGAACAATTGGAATCTGAAATTAAAAATCAATGTTACAATAGTCCCACCCCCAAAATTACATGCTTAAATATAAATCTAGCAAAATATGAACATATCCTACATGTTATTAATTATATAACTCATGAAACAAAGATTATCTAAGTAAATGGAGATTGGAAGACAGCATTGTTAAGATGTCAATTCTCTCAGTGTGATATATAGATTCTCATAATTCCTACCAAAATACCAGCAAGTTATTTTTAGATAATGGCAAATTGATTCTAAAGTTGATGTTGAAAGGCACGTGCTGAGTACCACAGAAACAGGCATGGGAACTAAACTCCACGTATAAAGTCATTGTGGTAGTCAGTATCCATATTGATCCAGGAAGATACACTTTTACTAGTTCTGATGACAGCATCCATACATTTTATGCTAGTATCTGGTGAGGAGATTTTCTAAACTTCCCTTCACTGTCTTATATCTGTGGTGTTCAGCGTGAATCCGAGTCCTATTCTACCTTTATGATACATTGTGAAATCAATATAAACCAAGCAGACCATCATTCTTGGGAAGCAAAAGTATCAGTCAGAGCTCCAAATTTGAAGTTCTCTGGCATTTCTGCCTTTGTAGTTTCTGTTTAAAAATTCCCTCTGCTATAGTTTTTCTTTATTTTCTGAGTCTATGATTAATCCTACTGGCCACCAAGGACAGGATGAATGTCAGAGTAGAGAACGACAGGTAATTGGAGCAGAAAGAGAAAGAAACTAAAGGCACATCATTTTATTTGTAATTTAACGTTCTGGTTGTGAGACACTGACTGGAAGTCTTCCAGGTAAAGGATGAAATGAGTAAGGAAAATCACCAGATCACAATAGTCTTCCTTAACTGCTGGGGCGTCCTCATGAGCCTCACACACCATGCTAGCAGCAAAAATCCAGAAGAAACCCAGAGAAAATGTGTCTTCAGAACAGAGGGCACACACAATTTTATAAGAAAGTATAGGAACAACAAACTGCACTGTGAGTTGGAAGTTGTTATCCCCACAAATTCCTCTCCTACGCTTCCACACAGTATTTTCCAGCATATAGTCAAATATCGCATTTCAAGTACTTATAATTAGCAGAATATGGTACCACTATGAAATCTGTGCATAGACATTGACGTTTTAAAAATTAGGAGAAATATAAGAAGTAAATTGAAAGGGAAGTATACATCAGGAGAATAACTATTCCAGGATGCAAAAGGGTTCAAGTAGTTCTCCACAGCGCTAGGAAGAAAACAGTGAAAACGTATTTTCTAAGAAAGGGAGACAACATGAAAAATATGAAGATAGGTGAAGAAAAATGAGCATATGTGATGCATATATTATTTCTAAAAGTGAAATTAAATAAACGGAAAATAGAAACAGAAACATCTGAATTATGACAGCACCTATATGATAATAACTAGCATCCAGAGATCACAGGAGAACATGGTTTTATATTAATAACTAGTATAAAAAATAAAGTATGACGTAAGATTTTTGTATCCAACCAAAATATGCTTCAGTTGCAAACACGATCTAGCAAGGTAAAACATGAAGGGTTTAGGAAATATGCCTTAGGCTTGCCTTTTTTTGAATTAAAACAAAAAAAATTTTTAAACTATGAGATGAAATCTAAACAACCAAAAAAATGGATTAAAAATAAGGAACTCAGAAATATCAAAGCCATGGTCAAAGAACAAACAGTACACAGTAATGAATTTACATATTAAACTAAAATTATCCTATTCCTCAAATATGGGTAGAAAACCAAATATAAAGTCTATAAATCCTGATGGTGTTAAAGCAATAATATCATTAACCAAAAATTGGTAGAAGAGAGAAGAATATAAGGGATAGTTAAAAATTATTTAATTCTTTATTAAAATAGGGTCAATAAATCTGTTAACATTAAGAAAGAAAAAAAAGACCAGGCACGGTGACTCATGCCTGTAATCCCAGCACTTTGGGAGGCCAAGGTGGGCAGATCACAAGGTCAGGAGTTTGAGACCAGCCTGACCAACACAGTGAAACTCTGTCTCTACTAAAAATACAAAAAAATTAGCAGGGTGTGGTGTTACCCACCTGTAATCCCAGGTAATCAGGAGGCTGAGGCAGGAGAATCGCTTGAACCTGGGAAGCAGAGGTTGCAGTGAGCCAAGATCATGCCATTGCACTTCAGCCTGGGTGACAGAGCAAGACTTTGTCTCAAAAAAAGACGAAGAAGAAGAAGAAGAAGAAGAAAGGAAAAAAAATAGAATGATCTTAAATTCTACATTTTACTTAAAGCTTCTCATTTTTAATTTAAAAAATAAATTGAGGAACAAATGTTCTTGTGGAAAATGATATATTTGAATTTCAGCTATCCCTTCGGCTTCATTTTAATTCCTTATTTTTTGGAATTTGGATTTTACTTTTGTATAAAACTGCATGTGCATAATACTTAAAATTTTCTCTACAAGTTTTGTAATAAAAAAATATCATTTCCCTGTCCCAGCCAGCTCTGCTTCTTCCCTCCACACCCTAGAATTTACTACTTTCAACTTTTGTTTATACCTCTTTTTAATTTCCATAGTTTCTATGAAAAATTCATTTTTCAGGTCACATATTGTCTTTTTTTCACCTAATATAAATAAGGAGACTGTAACTTTCTCTACTCACCCTCCACACATAAATTCTCAACCTCCAACTTCTCAATATGCCACATGTAGTTAACTTTTCATTTAATCATTGTACAAATTGAACTTATTAGAAATATAATTAAATCTGAACCAAGTATTCATGTCCTCACATATTCCTTCCTCTTCATACTCCCTTGTGAACCTAACACTGATAAATCTCAGATTCACTTGTTTTCTAGACATGCTCTACAATTGTCTCTGATTTCTCTTTACAAAAATTCCAGAAATTCCCTCCCATCCTTATAGTCTGAAAGCCATACTTCTAAGTTACATATATTCCCACTTCTTGTTTCTTTCTTTTCGGTAAAATAATTCTTCATTAATTTCTGGATAATGGGAGTATGAAAGAAAATTTAAGACATTTCACATATTACTATTCAGTGATCATTCTGGTAAGTACATGATTCCAGGACACAAATCCTCTCACTTTCAATCGATTCTTTCAATAATTTCTAAATTTTAGTGTTGTTATTGAGAATTATTATGCTATTTTCATAATTGATCTTTTAGCTTCACCATTTTGAAATTTGTAAGGATGAGAGCCTTTCATGTTTCTGTGTTTCTGTGTGTGTGTGTGTGTGTGTGTGTGTGTGTAATTCTATTTCTTGCACTTATGCTAGGTGCTTTTTTTGCAAGAGACTCAGCTTTAAGCTTTATAAATGCTAAAGATTTAATAATCCCTTGAACATCTGCTTTCTAAAATCCAGAATTTGTTGATACTTTTATCTCCTGTTGTTTTGCCTCCTCTTTCTCTTTCTGCTTCAAAGTTTATGACCATTTTTGTGCATATGCTGTTATTTTAATATCTTTTAAGAGTCAACAAAGTTTAAAATATTTAATCTGCTGTATTTGGTGGCCATTTATATATTCTTTAATTTTTAGTTGACTTTAATGAACATTTACAAAAATGTCATGTTTATGATTTTATTTTTAAATCCTTTCTCTCTTTCCTTTCTTTCTTTTTTTCTCTTTTTTTTATTTTTACTTTTTAGAAAAAGAGAGAAAAGGAGAAACAAAGAAACAGCAAAAGAAAGGAAAAAAAGGAATGAAAGAGAGAAAGAAAGAGGGAGAGAGAATGGGATTCTTGTTTTATTGCCCAGGCTAGAATACAGTCTAAAAATGGGTATTAAAAACCTCTTTTATGCCAATAATTGTGCTTAACAATGGAGACAGGAAGGAATAGGGGATGAAAATAACAAATAAGCAGCCAACCAATATTTTAG
>PVKP010003700.1:0-105546 GCA_004027715.1 Plecturocebus donacophilus
TTTATAGTGTCCTCGTACAACCTGAACTTCATCATCCTTTCGGATGGGCATGGATCGCACGTTGTACTTCTGTCTCAGTTCTTTGGAAAGAGGGGAGGACATAATCTTCCTGCGAATGTGGGAAGGTGCATTGAAATGCCTTTTGCGATTCTTGCTTCGGTCGGAAGTCACAAAGGGATTGAACTTCATTTTGGCAGCTGCCGCTTAGGTGATGGCCGCAAAAGGGAAGAGCTCAATGGTCTCTTTTATTGCTTTTTAAAAAAGTTAACGAACTCAATCTATGGCTTTTTGTATGGCAACTGGAATTAATAGCTGCTAATTCTGAATTTTTTTTTCCTAAAAGACTTTCTCAAGGTTCAAGGTCTTTGCTGATTTTAAGAAATATCTTGAAAAATTCACACATGTGAAGTGATTTACAACCTTAGTCACTTAGTCTCCTGTGGCAATGAAAAGCTTCCAAAAGGTTTCCTCTTTCCTCTCTGTACTGATTTTGGCTGTTTCCAGTCAACAAGAGAAAAAGGACATTCACTAGAAAGACAGGGTATCTCTGAAGTTCCGGTAAATATTTACTCTATAAATTGAACTTCTGTTTATCTGTGTAATCCAGGTTACTTGCTTTTTTCTTTTTTTCACCCCCAACACTAAAAGATACCACCGCTGGGAATCTGGGTAGATGTACAGGGGAGGCAAGAGGGTTCAAGAAAATAATTACATACAATTTATCTCTGCTGTGACATCCCCTCACCAACATAAATAATCCAAGTCCTAATATCTATCAATTCTTGTCTTCTTTGGCTTGTCTGATTTTATAATCTTGCCAACATAAACGCCCCCCTCTCAGAACCTAGGGATGGCTTAAAATATAATTTTGGTTTTCTGTAATTTGATTCCTTGGATCAAAAACTAACTTTGAAATCTTCATTCATCAGCAACTTCTTAATTTTGCTATAAATGCAGGTTTGATCTTCCAGTTGAAGCCCCACCTGGGAGAAAGCCTTCCTCATGACTTGCATTGGGTAAATCAGCTAGGCAGTTATTATAACCGCACAACTGCACCCATGACTTTATTTCCTAAGTATCACCATGATATTCCCTACTCCAGATAAGTGTGCCCACTCACTCAGGGTTCTGGCACATCTAGTTGGTAGCAACTATCCTGTAAGATGCTTCCTTAAGATGGGAAGTCAGGACTTGAAAGCTTCCCAATTGGTCAAGCACTTCCTCATAATTAAGGATCTCTCCCTGCTTCCAGGCCTGTGGCCATCCCAGTCTGATCACCTACCTGGTCTTTGACTAGTTGACTTCTCTGTTCATTATCACATGACTTCCTTTTTCTGGTTTCTTCGTCTTCCACCTGGTTCCAGCCACAGGAACCATCTCCGTGGCTTGATCTACTTCACCTTATCCACTGTGTTTGACTCAGGGCCTCAATGCCATGTTTAGCATGCGCCTCTTCAAGACCTGGCTGTCAGCCGCTGCCTTGCCATGCAACCATGGACACTAACTTCACAGGGACCCCTTGGCTTTCTCCCCCAGCCTTGGCACTCTGCAGCCCCACAAGTGATTTGGCCAACTGTACAAGGAACCTAAAGCCCTGCCTGCAGGGGTGGGAAAGCCCTAATTCTTCAGATATTTAAAGCTTTATTCTTCTCTTTCTGGCACCTCAAATATTATAACATCAATCCCTGAGATGCCTCTGAATGTACAGGTAGTGGGTCATAGGTTATAGTACTCTACCTTCCTTGCAGTGAAAAGGAATAGAAGCCTCTCCCCCAACCCCCACTGAATGAGGATCACACTATTCCTTATCGACGAATCTGATTTTAGCCTCTGGAAAGTCAATGCTTAGAATTCCCCCACCACTTCGAGGCTATGGCAGTGACTATATCCCTTTACTCTAATCACATCCATTTCATTTTTATCAGAAACACTTATCTGGGTATTGCATAGGGATTACAATATAAATCAAGTTAAACAGGCTTATTAAATAGAATACTCCCTCCTTGGAACACGTGATCAAAAGGTGAGGGCAGTTACAGAAGCTAATGAAAGGAATTAATGTACAAATGGTGGAGCTCTGGAGAAAGACTACCTGGGCACAAATCCTGACTCCACCTTTTACAATCTGTGTAGTTTCGATATGCTTTTTCCCCTCCTTATGCCATAATTTCTACACCTGTAATGTGGGCATAACAGAAGGTACCTCAAAGTTTTTGACAATTAAGCATGTCAGTATCTGGAAAGTGCTAAGAAAATGTGATTCAGAGCTATTACAAACCACAAAATGAATAGCTAAAAAGTAAAACAAAACAAAAAACTAAAAGCCATTACCAGGCATTGGGAATTAAGAAATCAGAGTTTTAGACAACGCTTTGTCATTTTGTGGCCTCTGGAGTGGATTAAAATTGGTTGCAAATTCTTTGTGACACCCCTCTTGGAGAGGTGTTTCTGCTTACTTCTTTAACCGTAATCTGGGCTGGGAATAGAGCTGTTCTAACCAATAGAACACACAGAAGTGATCCTGTGCCGGTTTTACTTCCACATATTAAGAGAACTGGCATCTTTACCTCCTATTCCTTGGAACCCAGCTGCCATGCTGAGAGGAAGCCCACATAGGCAGGCCCATGTTGAAGAAAATTAAGCTGATCTCCCAGTTCACAGGCAACATTAGTTTGCCAGCCATATGATTAAGCCATCTTGGAAGTCGATCCTCTTGCTCTAGTCACTGACACAAGTCTTCCCTCCTGAACTGCAAATCCGTGAGCAAATAAGATGGTTATTCTCGGCCTCTAAATTTGGGAGCAGTTTGATGGATTCTGCACCAGGTCTTGACCCCGCTCTTCTTATGCTTATGGGCTATGCCTAAGACAGACATTCAACAACTCATTACAATGAAGTGTGATTTTCTAAAGACAGAGAAGTATAAAGAGGCAAAAAAAAAGGGTGTGTGAATACTAGGTGATCTTTCAGGCCTCTTCCAGTGCTGATATTTTATAATTTATTTGATGATGAATAGCACAGCTATGAGATGGCCACTTGGAGACAGTCACACAAGGTAATCTAGGTAGAGAGCAACTTTCTTCTATACAATTCTACTTCTTAATTAGCGCATCAGTGAAGAGGTGGCATTTCAGGAGTTACTGAACATGGAAATGATGAAAGCACAGAGAGTGGCCTATATGGCCTGATTCAGACATGAAATGATCTGATACAAAATGCTTTGAATGAAGAGGTAAGAAGAAAGTAAGGGAAATATGATTTCCAGGGGCAACCAATGTTTCCAAGTAAATGGTGATGCAGAATTTTGCCTGTCCATTGTTTAAACAATGTTTAAAAGGCAGAGTTTAAGTTGATTACTCTGTACAAATTCTTTGAGTAAGAATATTTTTTTCATCTCCAGAGGTTATGATTGCCAAGGAGCAAATTTTTTTTGAATAAATTTTTATTTTTGTACATAAATAGGCAACCGTCTACCAGACAACCGGATCAGATCAAGCAGACAGCTACTCTGTAAGAATGAGTAAAGTCACGTTTTACACTAATATTGCTAACCCTTAAGATATCTTCCTTCCAGGTACTTGGGATTACTTAACAAGATTAAACTACATACTGGCCCCACAAATTTTACCAAAACCAATAAACTAACTGCTGACCTAAACTCATGACCATGAAGAAGAACATGCCAGAGCTGTCACCTTGACAGATTTTGGGAGAATTTAATGCTGCTGAAAGTGTGGCCATTCAGCTTCCTGATCATGAGGGAGGGAGGTTGAATTTCAAACATTTAATTTTTAAAATGCTTTTGATTTGTCTGATGTTGACCGAAGTCCTTCCTTAGTATCATATTTAAAAAGACAGAAACAGCAATAGCCAAGAAAAAAGAACAAATCACTAGTTTATCCTTCTAAAATTTTCCTTTTGTGTTTCTGTTGTTTCTGCTATGGATTCCTTTGCTTTCCAAAAAAGGTTCAGACTTGACATAAGCCATTTATGGTCAATAAATACATAAAAATATGTTTGAATGTTCATAGTGGCAATTTTACTATCTGCTGTAACCAACTCACAGGATCTTAAACGGCTATTGTCCAAACCAAAGACACAAAAGGAACACACTCATGAATTTCCTGTTTTCCATCTTGAAGTACTCACACATGCAAAACACCTCATGCCCAACACCCAGCCCTAAGTCTCCTAATTGTGTATCCCTCATACCCAAATCCCTCCTACCTCCCTAGTATCCAAGCATTCCTGGAGTACTAGGCGCAGAGGCTAACACCTCAGAGGTTGACCAAAGCTTGCTGCTCTCACTAACGGGATCAGCAGATTACAAACAGAAATTGATTAAACTCACTCTCTCTCTCTAGTTCAGGATGTTACAGAGTCAGTGTCAACATTACTTCAAAGAGTCAATGACTCCTGTGGTTAGGGGTCCCTTACAGAAGGGGTAAGTGCACAAGTCAACACCAATGCGAGGCATTTTGTTTATGATACCCAGGATAATGGCAGGTCTTTTCAGAATTCTTCCTGCCCCTGAAATGCCTGGTGAACATCAGGCTGAATCTGACCCCACAGTGACCTCCAGACAGCATTGAGGCTCCTGGGCAATCAGAGAGATGGCACTAAAGGGGCCCTCAGGGGTTTTATTAGTTCTGCTTCCAGGTGAGGAGGAGGACTCAACTATCAAAAGTGAATGGCAACTTTGCCTTGCGAGATATTAAGGGAAAACCAGTGTTTAAGAGAAAAATGACAGGGAAAAGAAACTCTACACCAAAGATCTAATGTGAGAAATACAAATAAACTGTATTTGAATCTATGGATACTGCTCTGTGGATATTAGAAAAATGGTAAACACTAAAGTTATTGCCTATGTTAAATTGAACAGAGATTTAGGGTCCACAAAGTATGAACCACACACTCCCTCTTGCCTTACATATCATCTTTGCACATATTCTAATTTAAAACATGTACACGCTGAGGTGGGCGGATCCCTTAAGGCCAGGAGTTCGAGACCAGCCTGACCAACTTAGCGAAACCTTATTTATACTAAAAATTAGCTGGGCACGATGGCATATGCCTGTAATCTCAGCTACTCGGGAGACTGATCTACGAGAATCACTTGAACCTGGGAGGCAGAGGTTGCAGTGAGCCAAGATCACACCACTGCACTCCAGCATGGGTGACAAAGTGAGATTCTCAAAAAAAGTAAAATAAAAAAATATGTACAAAAAGTAAAAATAACTACCATTACAGACTACTGCAACTATTCAACTTGCAGGATAACTAAGATTGATTGGAAAGGGGTACAACAAAATCATCGAACCTAAAACTGGCTCGAAAGAAAGCAAAAAATGAATGAGCAGACACTGATGACAAGAAAAAAAAAAGAACATTTGGTAAAGGATATAGTTGAGGAAGGAACTTACATCCTTAGGAACAATACTATGTCATATACTGCTCAAATTATTTTTCTGACCAACGCAGGGACCACGAAGCACTCTCAAGTCTTTCATTTACCTACAAGCTTTATGGGTATTACTTAAGGAGTGGATACAACTAGGCAAGAAATGGGTAATTTTACGTGGCGCCTGAGTATCATATTCTCTGCTCACACAGTGGGCTCATGGACGAACCAACAGGACTAAAGTCAATTCCCATCTCCTCTTCCTTCACTGGGTTCTAGCCCTCCTCCTCCTAAGTCTGTGATTCATTTAAACAAAGGTTACTGGACAGCACACTTCATTCTGCTGCGTTGAAAAACATCGTGAAGGGCCTGGCAAAGAGTCTGCAAGAGAAATGCCTTCAGTTTTGGGGATTTTGGTGACCTCAGAATATCACCAAAGGCTCCTCCTGAAACAGTGTTAGTGATGGAGCAGGGCTCTGAGTTCTGGCTGGGATTCGAGACTGTTCTCTAAATATAAAATTGGCAAAAGTCACTTAAGTCCTCATGCCTCCCCCCCTCGCCTCCCATTTTTAAGGAAATTCTCATTCTCAGCATTTCTTGAGCCTTCTACAACACAGGGGCAACAGCCATAAGGATTAGGAAATGCTCTACTTCATTCAGACAGAACCTCAAAATGTTATTTCAAACCGGAGCAGAACCGCACAGCAGCATGACACTTAAAGCACCAGGCGGGGCCCAACAGCACTCACCAGCCCGATGGCAGACCTCCTAGGTTTCCCCCAGTCCCATTTAATTCCCCCTCTTTCCCATCACCAGGTTCCTCCCCCCGACCCCCCACACGCCCCCAAGGGCTCCATCCTTTCATTTTTCCCTTCACCATTGGTAATCTGACATCACCATTATCTGCCTCCCGGCTGCTTTTACACTGTTTTGCTCTCTTCAGCCATACTCAAGAAACACAGACTACTTAGGCTACTTTTGCTCATAAATGGCTCAGTGATGGCACCAAGAGGGAAACCCACAGACACCAAGCCTCTAGCTGTAGACACTAAGCACACAGACTTCCTCTTCTTTCGAGCACTCAGTTCTGCGGGCTTCTCAGCACCACTTTTCAGGTATTCAAAGCTTTGGGGGTGTGACCGAGACATCCCTAAAGTCAAGGAAAAAAAGGTGGCCTTGAGCATCTTACTGCTCACATATTTGCATAGTGTTTGATGTAGCTTTCATTTCAAAGCTGGTCTCAAACACTCAAGAGGATAGGTTACAGTGGGAGCCCAGGAATTGCAAATGCGCTTGCCTCAAAGACTCAGGAGTCCAGACCCGGGCAGGAAATAAAGTTCCAAAGTGGCTTTGAAGTGCTGCCTCCCCAGACCCCTCCCCAGCGCAGGTCATTCATCTGCCCCGAGGGAGACCACCTTGCCTGAGCTTAGCCAAACGCGTCGCACCTGGGAGCCAAGTGGGAGCTGAAATAATCCACTGCGTCCTCACCACCACCGCAGCCCCACCAAAGTAGTTACCGTCGGCTGAAACTCCGCTGGAATGTCCGTGTGTTTTACCGACCAGGGAAATAAAATGGTGTATATAAATTAGTGGAAGCGGTGGAAAGGAACCGGGGATGCAGACTGTCGCGAGTAAAACGCCTCGCGGCTTGGTGAGAGGTTGTTTCTTTTTCAAGCCACTCATTTCAGACTGAAACATCAAGCCGGTTCAGGTCATTTCCTGAGTAGCACTACAAGTTAAAACAAGAATCAGAAAATCTATTGATCTTCAATCGCGCGGCCTCCAGACGGGGAGAGCAGGGGGATGGGGTGCGGGGCTGTGGGGAGGTCGGGAGGGCGGGATTTGTGGAAGAGCAAATGCCCGAGAAACCCTAGCTCGCGACCTCAGCTGTTTCTTCTTACCTCACTCAGCTCGGCCGAGGAGTCGTTTCCGTATTTCACCGCCACTCCAGAATTCATGGTGCACTTTTCAGAGCAGGGCTCTCAGTCCCCCGGGTCTCGGAGCCTAAGAGTGGGTTTCACAGGCTCAATATCCGCTGCTTGGTCCCTTCTGCCACATTTTAGTCTACACAGCCATTTTCACCCAGGACAGCTGCGAAGCCCAAACGGAGGATGCAGGCACTCCTAAAAGGAGCAGCCGCGGCTCGCGTTTCGCGGACGAGCCATTGCTGCAGGAGGCTCGGTGGCGTGGCGCGCTCGCAGCGGGGACCCGCCCGCGCGCACCCAGCGCCCCGCTCGGGGGCAGTGCCACCCTGGGCGCCGCCTCGCCACTCCTACGGTGCTTCGCTGCCCCCCATTACCGGGCTGGAGGGCACCTCCCAGCAGGAGGGGACACCCTGGAGGGCACCGGCGAGCCCCTGAAAAAACTAGGGCGGCGGGGCGAGGAAGATCCGCGCCTCGGATTCCAGGGAAGAAGGAAAGCTGGAGGGAGCCGGAGCGGAGCTGCGCTTCACGCCGAAGTTTCCCCTTTGAATCGTCTGGAGTTGTAAGTGGTTTCTGATTGAACACAGCTGTCTAGCTGCTGGCCACGGGGCGCGCGGAGGAGGCGGGGCTACAGGGAGAAAAGGGTGGGGGCGAGGAGCCTGGATGCCGAGCAGGGAAGACCGTGCAGGGAGAGCAGGCATCCTTCCAGTTCTCTGCAATAGTAATTAAGGACCCCAGTCCAGGAGGGGGAGAAGAAACAGGAAAAGCCACCTGAGTAATCGTGCAGGAAATTAAAAAGAAAAAAAAACGCACTTCCCTCATAGGAGCCGCTTTCCATGATTTAATAAGGTCAAGACAAACCTAAACACTGTACATCAGACAGCGCGGTGCACTTCTCACGGAACATTAAGATTTTACAAGGGTGCAGGGCAGTCATTTTCCCTGACCAGTCTAAAGTCAACACTGTGGGTGTAAATTCACTGTCAAACTCCCTCTGTCACTGGGGCAGAATACATGTTTTGCACGTCCATAATGAAGATAGAGACCCCATCCCTTGAAAGATGTCAAATAGGCTCACATTTAAATCCTCCCCAACTCCCAGACCTTCCTTAAAAATCTTCCTGCTCGTTTGAGCGGAGGTAGATTTGTGTTTATGGAGTGTGGAGTATGATTCAGAAAAGATTCAAGGGGCTGTTATACCCCCCAGTCGGCCCTTGGGATCTGAGCTCCCCTGCAGCTTTGAGTTCCCGAGGTAAAACATCATGTGTTTATTGGGCGAGAGATGGGGCAAGAGGGAAACTAGGATTTTTCTCTCCACAAAGTTAAAGTTCCACTGAATTTGAGACTCACAGAAAAATGTTCTCATGCTTCAAAACAGTAGGTCTGTGAGGTTGCTTAAGAGACCTCGTCAGTCTCTTTCTACACAATGGGAACAAAATGTCTCCATCCCCAATAACAGAACTTGGCATTTCCTGAAGACTTCTGTGAAAAGGCCATTTGCGTTGTTAACTTCCATTATCTTTTTTAAAAATCGTGTTTATTTTGCTCTTTAAGAAGGAGCAGAGTGCAACTATTTGCATATAACGTTTTACCCATCCCCCTTCCTGTTGAGTTTATTCATTGCCTGGTGGAGGCACTGCTGGGGTTAGGAAGAGTTTGCTGCTCTTTCTAGAGCACTGGGTCCCAAGTTCTTGGGCACTGCCAAACTAGGGCACATTCTGCATGGGGAGGAGATGGGAAACTATATTACTTAACTTATTTTTTCATTGAAATCTGTTGAGTACTGCATGCTTGAAGCGGGAAATGGTGGTGTATGCCTAACTATGAAGAAGACTCAAGCACTGCCCCTGCCCTGAAGGTGTTTACAGTCCTGTAAAACATGAACAGAAATGACAATTCTAGGTAGAAAATGATAGTTGCCATAAACACGGTACAAATGAGAGCTGCTGCAGTTCAGAGGACGGACATATGATTTTGGCCGGGCCGGGTGAGGGCACAGGACTCTGAAGGAATCTTAGAGGAGGCAGCATGTGAGTTGACCTGTGAAGAGTGGCTGAGCCCAGCAGAGATGGGAAGTAAGGGGAAAGCATTCGAGGCCATTGTGAGAGAAAGTGGATGGAGACTGGAAAGTGCAGAGTGGGCATGGGGAATCACAGCCATTCCGTTCTGGAGCATAAGCTGGGTGAGAAAGGAGGGCTGACATCAGATAGTGAACAGTTTTAAGTGCCATGTTAAAGAAATGAGCCTTCTCAATAGGCAGTGGAGAGTCACTAACGATTTTTTAACATAGAAATAATGAAGATCAGAGCTGTGCTTTTAGATATTCCAGTAGATTTGGATCACAACCATGAGTAACTAATATGCACTCAAATAGACTAGTGTTGAATGTGATTCTGGTGTTTAAAAATACATATTTTTCATACGACACCACCCCTAAAACCAAGCAGATGACTTCATCTGGTGTTCAACCAAAAGAAAAGTAATCTGTTCCAAAAGTGTAGGAAAAATTAGCAGTGTTGAACTTACTGAGAAGCAGTATGTCTGTAGATTCTACTTTATAGACAATGTAAGACATTTTCAAGGGTAATGTTGATTGTATGAGATTTTCTTCATAAACAATGATTCAAATACTTCAATACTTACACTTCACATAAGATTCAACTCTACCACAATCTGGCAGGCATAGATGTGGTAGGTTGAAAGGGGGAAATGAACATGCCAATTGTACTATCAAGACAGTTCAGCAAGAGGTTAAAAGGGCCCGAATTAAGAAGGGATGGCCAGGCAAGGCACGATGGCTCATGCCTGTAATCCCAGCACTTTGCGAGGCCAAGGTGGGTGAATCACTTGAGGTCAAGAATTCAAGACCAGCATGGCCAACATGGTTAAACCCTGTCTCTACTAGGCTCATGAGGCCAAGAGTTCGAGACCAGCCTGGTCAGCATGGTGAGACCCTGTCTCTACTAAAAATACAAAAAATTAGCTGGGTGTGGTGGCAGGTGCCCATAATCCCAGCTATTGGGGAGGCTGAGACAGGAGAACTGCTTGAACCCGGGAGGCAGAGGTCGCAGTGAGCCAAGACCGCACCACTGCACTCCAGCCTGGGCAACGAAGAGAGACTCTGTCTCAAAAACAAAACAAACAAACAAAAACAAAGCCAGGCATGGTGGTACACACCTGTAGTCCCAGCTACTCGAGAGACTGAGGCACGAGAATCACTTGAACTGGTAAGCAGAGGTCACAGTGAGTTGAGATCGCTCCACTGCACTCCAGCCTGGGTGACACAGTGAAACTCTGTCTCAAAAAAAAAAAGAGACAATGGAAGTAGACAGGAGGGGGCAAATGCAAGATACTCTCTAGAAAGAAAGTAGATGGAAATTGTGGAGAAAAGAGAACTTCAAAATGACTTGTAGATCTAGAACTTGGCTGACTGAGGTTAAAGTAATGTCCTCAACAAAATGAGGAATTCCAGAGAATAAATAGCTTTGGAAACAAATTAAGTTTGTGATATCATGAGTTTGAAGTGGCATGTGGATATTCAAGTGGAGATGTTCAGCAGGAGCTTGAAATGGAACTATAGGGATAAGTCATGGTTGAGTTGGAGGTTCAAGGTTTTCTCTGTTAGAATAATAAATAAAACCATAAAATCAGGTAAATTTGCCATGGAAGAGGGGACAGTGAAAAGAAAAGTGGTCTAAGGATACTATCTTAAGGAAGGTTGTTTTGTTTTGTTTTTATGGATGCCAAAGAATAAAAGAGGAAATGATAGAGAAGGTTAATTTAGGAAATAGGAAGATAACCAGGAGACCTCTGCATCTGGGAGTCTAAGGAAGATGTCAAGGCAGAAGGAGGAGCAGCATCAATGTTATATGCTACAGAGGGTAGAGAAGCCTACGGACTGATAAAAGGTCATTTCAAAGACATTACTGTCCTTCAAAGATAGATTCCTATAAAGCTGAGGAGTAAGAAGGCAGATAAATTGCCACAGGGAGTGAGGAGAAACTGGGGGCAATGACCACGCAGGACTCTTTCCATAAATTTGATGGTGACAAGAAACTGGGAGATGAGACTCTCTCTTGGAGCAGGTAAGCAATGTTGAATAGAGAGTAGAATGGGCGTATTTATAGGCTGAAGCTAAGGGAAACCAGGAGATGGAGCAAAGTTCCTAAAAAGGGAAAAAAGGAGGTGCCAAGGACAAAAATTATGAGATTAGCTTGGAGTAGGCTTGGAGAGGAGCAAATGCTGATACTTCTTCCTAGGAGAACAGAAACATTTGGGAAAACTGTAGAATATATGCACTAGGGAAGACAAGAATTCAGAGATATATGATAACGAACAACATTTATTTGATGAGTAAACAAACTTCCTCTTTGCAATCGTGGAGGGGATACAAAGACTAATGATAATTTATAATCAGATTCTGACTCAAGGAAAGTAAGACAGAAAAATGTCTGTCAATGCAAGGGAATAAGTAGTTGTGATCCCCACTCCTGAACTTGTTCAAGTGTAGATGGGACATGCTGAAGCCCATTGCATGTAAAGAGTAGAGCTTCTTGCATTGAGAGAGAGTCTAGATTGGGTTTCTTATCATCTAAAATCCCATAAGATGATTTTTTTGACGATAATTTAAATGTTTTACAATTTTTTTTTTTTTTTTTTTTACTGCATTGTCTTGGATCTCTGCTATCAAGAAAGCTAAGATATTGCTTTGAACAATAATGCAACTGGGTCACTATTATAAGAACGTTAGAAATGTAAGGACCAACTCATCATGTCATCTCAATACACCAAAGAATAAAGCCCCAATCAGGTTTCAAGCTATAAAAATTAGAGCTTGCCAGGGTTTACCAAGCATATAACTCTACATGCCTCAAATCCTTTTCTATTGTGGCTGCCTTAACACCTCTCCAAGAAAGCTTCTCCAGGTCCTCCTGCTTCAGCAGGGATTAAGCTCCTACGGTGAGGCGTGGGCGGGAGATGGTGGGGGAGTTTATCAAGATGAGGGAGCAGGTCTAGGAGAAGGAGGAAAACTTGATTTGCAATCAGGCAATAGCCTGGTGCTTGGGTTCATCTCCTTCCTGAGACCTTGTCTTCTCTAAAGTCCAGTCTCTTCTCATCGGGTCCCGGGGATGAGAGGAGGCAGCAGTAGTCCTGGGAACATTTCTGGGTAAGTGGAAGCTGCCCTGGGCGTGACTGGATGAGGCTGTGCACCAGTACCATGCTGTGGGCACACTGCCATCGCCTTTCTGCTGTTGGTGCCGTCTGGCCTCTCTGTGTATGGCTGCTGACTTCAGTGAATCTATCTATACATGGCAGAAACTCTATTCTGGGTCTGGTCTGTACCCTCTACTGGTGATAAACATCAGGTTAATTGAAGTGATCCTGAGTAAAAACCCAGAACCTCCAGCATGAGGGAAACGAATTGGAGACCTTGGGACTAGTTGGCCTGGTCCACTGTCTCTACCCCTGGGGTGCCCCAGCCATCCTTGCCTACTCCAGCAGTCCACTGTGCTGAGGAAGCTTGTCCTCCTCCAGCCCACAAGAGTATCCAAACTCTAAAATTGTCCCCTCTCTATTGACTCTCTCAAGCTAAACAAAACGTTGATACCTCAGGTTTTAGGTTGAAAGCAGCCTTGTTAAACTAATTCACACACATGTGAATAATCTCCTCAACCATGCCCAAAGTGTTTACATTGTAAAAGGAGAATGCTTTGAAATAATTCTTAAATTGGTGGGATTTCCTGAAGAAAGGGAATTTTGAGGGCATAGGGGGATTTCAGAACCCTGTGGAGACTCAGGAAATCCCAGTCCTTTGAGTTCTTGAGGATCATAAAAATTAGGGAGCCCTCAAAGTATACACTCCAAAGAATTTCCTGCCCTAAATCTATAAGCTCACCCCACTGTCTCACTCTTGTGACTCTAGAAATGTTCTCCCTATCCAAACTCCTGTGGCCTTCTGATCAATTTCCAGACCAGCTCCTCTCTCGGGTCCTGGGCCAGGCCTGGGTCCTGGGTTGGGAGCTTCTCATCAGACTCAGTGGCCTGCCCCATAACAAACATCGTTTGCTCAAGGAACGACAACACAAAGAATTCAGAAAGCATTGCATTGGATGATCTGTACCCTCATCTCTATGTCCTCAGAGAAAAACATAGCCAACCTGCAAGGAATTCTGTAGTTACCTAGCTCCTCCCTGCATCCCATTCATATAGATGAGGATATGTCGGACAGCAAGTTTGTGGTGTTCATTCAGAAAAAGTAAAGTACTCACTATATGCCAGATACTGTCCTGCGTGTACCCTGGTATTCAGTGGTGTATGGGATGGGGAAGATCTCTGCTTTCACAAAGCTAGCACTCTTGATGGAAAATGATTAATAAATACATTAAAAAACACAGTTACAGTTTATTTTGGATTCTATAAAGGAATTAAACAGGAGCTATGATAGGGGAGAGCAGGCCCTTTAAATGAAGAGGTCAGAGAGGGCCTTTGTGCAAAGATGACATTTCAGCATATAGGTCAAGAAGGGGCCAACTAGGCAAAAAGTGAGGGAAGGGTGGACAGGCAGAGGGAACAGCAAGAGCAAAAAGCCTAGGGAAGCAAAGGGCTTCTTGACCTTTTCAATACATTTTAATAAACTTCAAGTTTTTATTTGATTGAAATTTAAGCTTACTCTCCTAGTTTACTAGTAGTGATGGAACATGATGAAAAAGATCATGTTAGAGCCAAATCGTGCAGGATATATATAGGCTACACATTTCATTGTGTTAATGAAGATGCCACAGAAGACTTTCTGCAGGACAAAGACACAATCCAGTTTACATTTTTAAACTTATGCCTTTACAAGCTTTACCACTAGGTAACCTAAAAAGTGAAAACCAAGTAAAGTTCCTCCCTTATATAAGTATTGCTGTTAAATTAAGGACTGACAAAATATCCCTATTTTGCAACCCTTAATGAATTGATAGATTTAAGTATTTAGCATAGTGACTACTAACATTACAAAGGGACATACAATCAGATGCATGATTTCTAATGGAAGAAAACATTACAACCTTCAGAGCCACTTTAGTAGTTTTTACATGAAGGACCGTTATATTAACCACAAAAAAAATACCTATATTGGCCAGGCCCTGTGGCTTATGCCTGTAATCTTAGCATTTTGGGAGGATGAGGCGGACAAACTATCTGAGTTCGGGAGTTCAAACCAGCCTGGGCAACATGGTAAAACCCCATCTCTACTAAAAATACAAAAAAATTAGCTGGGCGTGGCAGCATGCACCTGTAGTCCCAGCTACTCAGGAGGCTGAGGCAGGAGAATTTCTTGAATCCAGGAGGTGGAAGTTGCAGTGAGCCGAGATCACGCCACTATACTCCAGCCTGGGAGACAGAGCAAGACTCCATCTCTCCACCCCGGAAAACAAAAAACCTATATAACTGGACAAAACAATCTGGTTTCTTCATCAAATAAAATGCAAAGGGAAAAAGGCAAGCAAGTAAGAAATCACCCAAAGAAAACCTCCGTATATTATATATTTTTTTTTGAGACAGAGTCTTGCCCTGTTGCCCAGGCTGGAGTGCAATGGCGCGATCTTGGCTCACTGCAACCTCCGTCTTCCAGGTTCAGGTGATCCTCTTGCCTCAGCCTCCCTAGTAGCTGGGATTACAGGCACATGCTACCACGCCTAGCTAATTTTTTGTATTTTTAGTAGAAACGGGGTTTCACCATGTTGACCAGGTTGGTCCTAGACTCCTGACCTCGTGATCCACCTGCCTTGGCCTCCCAAAGTGCTGGGATTATAGGTGTGAGCCACCGTGCCTAGCAAACTCCATATCTTAAAAAAGACTCAAAAACATATCAACCAATGGCAATACATGCACTTTACTGAGATCTTGATTCAAACAAAGTAACTATAAAAAATTATGAATCATGAAAATTACACGTTTATATGGTATTCAGAAATATACTTTTAGGATATTCATGATGTTTAGAAATTATTACTATTTTAGATGTGTTAATGGTCTTGTGGTTACATTTAAAGAAAAAGAATCCCTATATTTTAGATATATATATTAAAATATTTAGGGGTGACTGGGTGCGGTGGCCCACATCTGTAATCCCAGCACTTTAGGAGGCTGAGGTGGGCGGATCATGAGCTCAGGAGTTCAGACCAGCCTGGCCAACATAGTGAAACCCCATCTCTACTAAAAATGCCAAAATTAGCCAGGTGTGGTGACGGGTGCCTGTAATCCCAGCTACTTGGGAGGCTGAGGCGGGAGAATCGTTTGAACCTGAGAGGTGGAGGTTGCAGTGAGCCGAGATCCTACCATTGTACTCCAGCCTAGGTGACAGAGCAAGATTCCATCTCAAAAAAAAAAATTTAGGGGTAAAATGACATGATGTTTGCGATTCACATCAAAGTACTAGAGGAGGCAGGAAGACAGATGAAGTTATTGATGAAACAAACTGTAATGGATGAATTGATAACTGTTACAGCTTGGTGATAGGTATGTGGGAATGTGGGAATTCATGCTACTCTCTGTCCAGCTGTATGTTTGCAAATCTTCAAAATCATTAAGTTAAAACAAGATAACTCTTCCTTCTGTGTAAAAAATGGGTTGAAGTGCCATAAAAGTAAGGCAAGGCAACCTGTTACAGGCTATTACAGTGGTCCAGGTAAGAGGATGCTTGTGGTTTGAAACTTGGTGAAATCAATGAAGATGGTGAGAAATGGACTTGAGATGTATTTTTTAGATAAAACTAACCAGGATTCAGTGAATGATTGGATACAAGTAATGAGAGAAAGATAGGAATCAAGGAAGACTACCAATTTTTTGGTTGGTGCGGGGAAGGACCAGGTTTGGCAGAGAAAATCAAGTGTTTCATTAAATCTGAGATTCCTATTTGACATCTAAGGGGATGTCAATAGCAGTTGCATATATGCATCTTGGGTTCATGAGAGACTCCAGCATATGGTGATGATTTGGAACTTACTGGCATACGGATTGTAGTTGATGTTGAAAGTCATGAGAACATACGAGGTCACAAAGGGAGAGAGTGAGTAAAACATAATGCAGTTCCATGACTTATCCTTGAGATGCTTCGTACTTTCAGGTTGGATAGGAATTACCTTCCTCCAAGACCAACTTTAATTGCAGCTAACAAATTTCTGTGAAGAGAATCATAAGAAAGATCAAGAAAGAACATGCAGAGAACAGAAAAACTGAAAACTGTGTCATGTTTTAAGGACAGTGGTAACCTGTCTGGGATGCTACTGAGAGTTTAAGAAAGCTGACAACAAAGAAGTGTCATCTGGCTTTAGAGATTACTAGTGATCTTGAGAGAATCAATGTCATTAAGTGGTGGTGATAGAAATTAGATGAGTGTGGATTGAATGGTGTGTAGGAAGTGAAAACATTGAGAGAGCATATGGAGATAGCTTTTTTTTTTTTGAGACAGATTCTGGAGTGCAATGGCTCAATCTCGGCTCACTGCAACCTCTGCCTCCCAGGTTCAAGTGATTCTCCTGCCTCAGCCTCTGGAGTAGCTGGGATCACAGGAGCCAGCCACCACACCCAGCTAACTTGTTTGTATCTTTAGTAGAGACAGGGTTTCACCATGTTGGCCAAGCTGGTCTCGAACTCCTGACCTGAGGTGATCCATCTGCCTCAGCCTCCCAAAGTGCTGGGTTTACAGGCATGGGCCACCACACCCAGCCTGGAGATAACTTTTGGGAAGCATGTTGCCCAAAGCCTCACTACTAGTAAACTATGAGAATGAGATCTTGAACCAAGGTCTCTACTACTTCTGAGCTTTTCTCCCTTTACTATGTCCCTTCAGTCAAGTTAGTAGGAGCACCTTGGCTAGGATTAGAGAATCTGGGCTGTTAGCATGGTTGACCCTTCCTGAAACTGCTCACTGAAGTCTGCCCATCATGGCCAGGTCTTCACCTTATTGTTCATGAAGTCAGCTACACTGCTTTAGACTCAGTGACTTACCACTAAAATATAGTTGGGATGCAGTAGATAATTTGGTTAGTCTATGTTTAAAACTGGCTAAGAAAAGAAGTACTTGAAGATTATTTCCAGATTACATCTCACATACAGAAAAAATAAACAAAACCCAACCTTCTCCAACTGCAAATATAACTCAAGCAAATAAAGCACCCCTGTGGTGTTTGTCTCATTAACTGCATTTGTGGACTGCTTCACACCCAGCCTAGGCATGCTAATAACCCACAATCATTTGGCATCAATATCTCCGACGTTATCAGTGGGGATTTGATAATGATTTGAGATTCACTACTTTATGCAAGCATCATGTGATGCATCAAAAACCCCTTCACTGTTTAATTAGATATTTTTGAGCCTAAAATGTAGTATCTGTGTCATTGTCAATATTCAGAGTATCTTCCAAAAATTTTTACAAATCTGTTCTCCCAAATTTCTTTAAACCGTATCACATTTTCTATGGAAAAGAAAATTAGGGGACCAGGTGCGGTGGCTCACACCTGTAATCCCAGCACTTTAGGAGGCTGAGGTGGGCGGATCATGAGGTGAAGAGATTGAGACCATCCCGGCCAAGATGGTGAAACCCCGTCTCTCCTAAAAATATAAAAATTAGCTGGGCATGGTGGCACGTGCCTGTAGTCCCAGCTACTCCAGAGGCTGAAGCAGGAGAATCACTTGAATCCAGGAGGCAGAGGTTGCAGTGAGCTAAGATCGTGCCACTGCATTCCAGCCTGGGCGACAGAGCGAGACTCCATCTCCAAAAAAGAAAAAAGAAAAAGAAAAGAAAATTTGTCAGTGGAGATTAAGGATTTGGAAATCCAAGGAAGTTTAAAAAAAAAAAAAAAGTTTTAAGTCCTCCCAGAAGTACCTGCATATGGTCAATTTCCTGGAGAGGAAAACAAAAAATGTATATTAAATACATGCATAAAAATAGATCTAGTAAAATTTGGAGAACATGCTTAAATTAAATGAATATCAAATGCCTGCCACTGTTATTTCTGGAGCTCTTTGGGCTAAAACAGCATCATTCCATTACTATCTTTTAGGTAGAATGTTACAGCAGCTACCCAAAAGGGGCAAAAAAAAAAAAATCAGTATAATATAATGCCTCATATACTTAATGATGAAGGAGTCAGTTAACTTGGTATTGTGCGAAGCTGAGGGGTGAAGGAAGGTCTGAGGTGCAGGCAGGGAAAGCCACCTTCCCTGCCTTTGAGTTCATGAAGTGCCCAGGGATGGACTGCTATGGTAGGGATTTCCTATAGGGAAAGAACTTCATGCTGAGGCATGAAGAATGGGCTCCTGCCTACCTTGATAAGTCAACTTCCCTCTCCAAGCCATCCTCATATGTTTTGCACGATTATCACATGAGCTCAAACTTCCCCTTCTAAACAAATGCTCTGAATTTGGCATCTCCAGACATGCTTACCTGTGCTCCAGATAATAGTCTTTATGTGACTACCAGACACTCTTTGTAAGTACTGTCATCACTATAAAAACGTGTTTAAAACGGAATTTGACACCTCCCACCAAAAACCAGCTTTAATTTCAGCCTACAAATGTCTGTAAATAGAATCATAGTTTCCAGTCTAGTAAGTCTGGAGTCACTTTCAGTTCCCCTTCCTTCATCTTCTCTTCCAGTCATTTAGCCCTTTCTTCTCCACTTGCTCTCCACTTTTACTGCTTAGCAGCACCTTTCCCAGGCCTTGTCACCTTACATTTTGGTTACTATAACTTAATGATATGACTCCGAAGCATTTCGCTTACTCTAGCCCAGTGATTATTCTCCAAAGTACAGTTTTCCATCATGTCATTCTACAAGTTATATTTTGTTTTATTAACAGATAATCCACATATCATAAAATTTACCTTTTTTGGTCAGGCATGGTGGCTCATGCCTATAATCCCAGCACTTTGGGAGGCCAAGGCGAGTGGATCACCTGAGGTCAGGAGTTCAAGACCAGCCTGCCCAACATGGCGAAACCTCATCTCTACTAAAAAAAAATACAAAAAATTAGCTGGGTGTGGTGGCACGTACCGATAACCCAGCTACTTTGGGAGGATGAGGCAGGAGAATCGGTTGAACCCGGGAGAAGAAGGTTGCAGTGAGCCAAGATCGCTCTGCTGCACTCCAGCCTGGGGGGACAAGAGCAAAACTCCATATAAAAAAAATTGACCTTTTAACATAATTTAGTGGTTTTTAGTATATTGACAGAGTTGTACAGCCATCACCACTATCTTATTTAGAACATTTTCATCACCCTCAAAATGAAATCCATATCATTAGCAGTCACTCTGTATGTATCCCTCCTCGAGTCCTGGAAAACACATGTCTACTTTGTGTCTCTATGGATGTACCTATTCTGGACACTCCATATAAATACAGTAAGATAATATGTGGCTCTTTGTATATGGCTTGTTTCACTTAGCCTGTTTTCAAGTTTTATCCATGTTGTGTATGTATTAATGCTTCATCTCTTTTTATTACCAAATAATATACCACTGTATGGGTTTACCATATTTTGTTTATGCATTCAATTAATGGATATTTTTGTTTCCATTTTTTGACTATTATGAATAATGTTTCTAGGAACATTTGTGAGCAAGTTTTCAATACAGACATATGTTTTCAATTCTCTTGGGTATATACCTAAGAATGGAATTGCTTGGTAATAGGGCAATTTTATGTTTAACTTTTTTATTTTGTGAGACAGTGTCTCAGGAGTGCAGTGGCACAATCTCAGCTCACTACAACCTCTGCCTCCCAGGTTCAAGTGATTCTCCGTCTCAGCCTCCCAAGTAGCTGGGATTACAGGCACGCACCACCATGCCCAGCTAATTTTTTGTATTTTTAGTAGAGAAGGGGTTTTACCATGTTGACCAGGATGGTCTTGATCTCTTGACCTCATGATCCACCCACCACGGCCTTGCAAAGTGCTGAGATTACAGGCCTGAGCCACTGTGCCCAGCCATGTTTAACATTTTAAGGAACTACCAAATCACTATGTTTTACAAAATGCTGCACCATTTCACATGCCCACCAGCAAAGTGTGAGGGTTTCAGTTTCTCTACATCTTTGCCAACACTTATTGTCTTTATTCTTGCTAT
The DNA here is from genome assembly GCA_004027715.1 of Plecturocebus donacophilus. Classification (NCBI taxonomy): domain Eukaryota; kingdom Metazoa; phylum Chordata; class Mammalia; order Primates; family Pitheciidae; genus Plecturocebus; species Plecturocebus donacophilus. Next base: position 20,440 of record PVKP010003700.1, read on the forward strand.
GTGTGGTTTTAATTTGCATTACTCTGAAGACTGATAATGTTGAACACCTTTTCATGTGTTTGAGTGCCATTTGTATATCTTCTCTGGAGAAATGTTTATTCAAATCTTTTGCCCATTTTTAAATTGGATTATCTTTCTATTGCTTAAGAGTTCTTTACATACTCTGGAGATTAGACTTTTATCATATATAAATTTGCAAATATTCTCTCCCATTTTGTGAGCTGTCTTTTCCCATTCTTGGTAGAGTCCTTTGCAACACCAAAAATTTTAATTTAATGAGGTCCAATTTATCTATGTTTTATTTTATTGCTTATGCTTTTGGTGCCATATTTAATAAATGAAAGGCCACAAAGATTTACTCCTATTGTTTTCCTCTAATAATTTTTTTAGTTTTATTTCTTATGTTGAGGTCAATGACACATTTTGTGTTAATTTTTTATTTCATGTGATATAAATGTCCAACTTCATTCTTTTTATTGTTATCCAGTTGTCCCAACACTTTCTATTGAAAATAACGTATTCTTTCCTCCTACTGAATAATCTTTGTACCCTTGTCAAAAACCAATAAGCCATAAACATAAAGGTTTGCTTCTGGACTAAATAAAGACAGGGTCTTGCCACGTTGCCCAGGCTGCTGCCTGTCTAAATCTTAACTCTTGTCCTGACATTAGCCTTTCTGTTCTCTGCAGTCCTTCTATTCCATTTATTTGTATGTCCATCCTTATGCTAGTCCTATACATCTTGGTTATTGGAATTCCATACAACGTTTTAAAATCAGAAAGTATGTTGAGTCCTCCAACTTTGTTCTTTTTCAGGGTTGCTTCGGCTCTTCTGAGTCCCTTGCATTTTGATGAATTTTAGGATCTGCTTGTTATTGTGCAAAGTAGCTAGATGAAATTTTGATGGGTATGCACTGAATCTGTAGATCAGTTTGGGAATATCGATATTTTAATAATATTAAGCCTTCCAATTCAGGAACATAGGTGTCTTTTCATTTACTTAGGTTTGCTTTGATTCTTTTCAATGACATTTTGTATTTTCCATGTATAAATCTTGTACTTACCTTGTTAAATTTATTCCTAAGTATTTTATTCTTTTTTAATCTATTGTAAATTAAATGTTTTCTTAATTACATTATTAGATTGTTTATGTTAATGTACAGAATTGAAATTGATTTTTGTACATTGATCTTATATCTTGCAATCTTGCTGAACTCATTTATTCTAACCTTTTGGTGGATTTCTTGGAATTTTCTATATACAAGATAATGTCATTTGCAAATAGAGATATTTTTTACTTCTTCCTTTACAATCTAAATGTCTTTTATTTCTTTTTCTTATTTAGCTGTCCTAGCTAGCATCTCTAGCTAGGACAGATATCGAATAGAAATGGAAAGAGCAGACATCTTTGTCTTGTGCTGCTCTTGGCAGGGTGGTGGGGACGCATCCATTCTCTACCATTAAAAATGATGTTAGTTGTAGGTTTTTTGTGAGGCCCCTTTTTCTTCAATAAATTTTGTCCCTCACTACGTGAATGGAAAACATTTCTTCTATTTAAATGGAAGTCAAGGTGTCTTCTTACTATCTTTACAATTGTCAAGCTCATTCCCACATTAATGTCCCTTCCTGTTTCTCTTTCTCCTGCCTAGAATGTTAGCTCCATTTGCCTAAATCTTTTTTTTTTTTTTTTAACAACAGAGTCTTGCTCTGTCACCTAGGCTGGAGTGCAGTGGCACAATCATGGCTTACTGCAGACTCAACATCTCAGGCTCAAGCAGTCCTCCCACAAGCCTCCCCAGTAGCTGAGACAACAGATGTGCACCACCATGCTAATTTTTTAATATATTGTAGAGGCAGGGTCATGCCATGTTGCCCAGGCTGCTGCCTGTCTAAATCTTAACAACGCTTTGGTGCCTCTCTGAATCTTAACCACTCTTTAACTCTTGTCCTGTCATTAACCTTTCTGTTCTCTGCAGTCCTCAGCACTCTTGCCTTGATAGCTTCATTAAAAAGTGAGCTGTACGATGCTCAATTCAATTAATTAAAGAGAAAAACAGGGCTGGTATGACTGTATCAGTATTAGAAAATAATAGGAAACAATTCTTTTTTTTTTCCAAGCCAAACTGTATCCAGATTTATTAACAATACTTTCCATAAACAATCATGTTATTTCAGGCAGGACATGGGCAGACAACTGTTAACAGTATACAACAACTTTCAAACTCTCTTTTCAATGGACTACCAAAAATCAGAGAGCCACTATGAAACCCAGTGAAAAAGTTTTCATCTGATTCTCTGAACAGGGGAAGTTTAGAGTGAGGGTTGACATTTCACATTTAGCATGTTGCTTAACAATTTTTCACAAGCCGACCCTGACATTCGGGAAGTGAAATTAAAATGGCAGAATTCATCCGAAGATCCACAATCTAGAAATGGAACCACTACTCTTTTGACAGGTGCCATCTCAGTGGCATCACTGGAAAGTCCAGATTGCCTGACACACTGGTAGCCAATGAGTGGGGGTCAGGTCCCAACAGATGAAAGATGGAAAGGGAGAAGAGGACATAAAAACGAATTTGTTTTCCGATACCACAAGGCTTTTGTGCCAAGGTGGCCATGTGTGTCAAACTCAGGGAATCCCTCCTCCTGGGAGCCAAGAGGAAGCCTCTCAAAACTAGAAGGGAAAGGTGTTTTCCCCACATCAATACAGCTTCGGAGACAGTCTGTTAGTGACATTATGTCCAAAAAACAACAATAAAGTGTTCTGTGTGCTGACAACATAGCCTAAAAAAAAATTAAAACTAAATTCTGCCTTTTTATAAAACTTGATAAAACTAGTATTCAAACTGTACAGTCACCAGAAGTATGCAGTTATCAAAAACACACACACTTCACTTGGCATCTCCAGCACCTTCAGCTTCTTGGGCGCGGCAGCGGGACATAGGCGCTGGGTGCCGGATGCAGCAGTGTGTGGGCTTTGGCTGGTCCAGGGGTCGCTCTCGCCTCTTCTTCCTCACACTCAGGAAACAATTCTTATCCAGCTGGTACATGGCTACTGCCCCAAACCAGAGTGCCCACTCCTTCCTCAGGCTGTCCCATCCTCATCTCTAAAAACCTCCAGTCCTTTTCACAGTTTAGCAGCCACAAGACTAACACTTTGGGCTAAGCATTGTGGCTCATGCCTATAATCCCCCCACTTTGGGAGGCCAAGGTGGGAGGATGGCTTGAGCCCAAGAGTTCCAGACCAGTCTGGGCAACACAGGGAGACCCTCGTCTCTACAGAAAATTTAGCAAAAATTATCCAGGCATGGTCGTGCACACCTGTAGTCGCAGCTACTCAGGAGGCTGAGGTGGAAGGATCGCTTGAGTCTAAGGCTGCCTTCAGCCATGATTTGCCATTGTACTCCAGCCTGGGAGACAGAGCAAGACCCTAAGACCCTGCCAAAAATAAAAAAAAAAAAAAAAAGAAGGAAGGAAGGAAGGAAAAGGAAAAGACTAACATTTTGATTTTTCACAGCCAAGGTATCTAAAACCTTCCTCCATTGCTATGGCTAGTCACCATTGACAAGTATTTTGAATATTATTCCTGGAGAAAAGAGGTCCTATTTTTAAAATGAAGCCAGAGTCAAGGAATAAATTTCTTTATCAAAGATACTCAATTACATTGTCTGATTAAACTATCATCATGCTCTTATACAATTTCATAACAGATTTTGAATCAACATCCCCTAACTCCTTTATTGCTCTCTGAATATGAAACCCATTTACTGTTATACATTCTTTTTATTTTAAATTTCAGTAGCTTTAGGGGCGCAAGTGGTTTTTGGTTACATGAATAAACTGTATAATGGTGGAGTCTGGGCTTTTAGTGTACCCATCATTCAAATAGTGTACACTGTAGCCAATAGGTAATTTTTATCCCGTGTTCCTCTCCCACCCTCCCCCACTAAGTCTCCAGTGTCCACTCTGCATGCCTTTGCATACCCATGCATGCCCCACTTTGTTTGCATGCCCATAGCTTAGCTCACATTTAGAAGTGAGAACATGTGGTATTTGGTTTTCTATTCCTGAGTTACTTCCCTTAGGATAATGGCTTCCAGTTCCATCCAGGTTGCTGCAAAGACAGTATTTCATTGTTTTTTCCAGTGGCTGAATAGTATTCCATTATATTTACATATATAAACACACGTTTTCTTTATCCACTCATCTGTGGATGGGCACTTAGGTTTATTCCATATATTTGTGATTGTAAATTGTGCTGGAATAAACATATGAATGCAGGTATCTTTTTTATATAATAACATATTTTTCTTTGAGTAGATACCCTGTATCTGAGTATTGCTGGATTGAATGGTCTGTTACACATTCTTAACAATACATTTCATTTCTTTCCTTTCTCCTTCCTTCTTCCTCCCTCCCTCTCACCCTTCCTTCCTTCCTTCTTTCCTTCCTTCCTTCCTCCCTCCCTCTCACCCTTCCTTCCTTCCTTCTTTCCCTCCCTCCCTCTCACCCTTCCTTCCCTCCCTCCCTCTCACCCTTCCTTCCTTCCTTCTTTCCTTCCTTCCTTTCTCCCCCCCTTACCCTTCCTTCCTTCCTTCCTTCCTCCCTCACTCTGTCCCTCCCTCCCTCTCCTCTGTGTTTCATACCATTATCAATCTTTTAGAATTTCATATTCTAGAACTAATCAGACTCTGAAATACTTGGCTTATTTTCCCAGTTGTAAAGAAAACAGTCTTTGAAGGCACCAACATCGTACTCTTGGAACTTCAGAGCCTGTTTTGTGGAAGCCTGCTATGGTTTGAATGAGGGTGTCACCTTCACAATTCATATTGAAACTTAATCCCCAATGGGACAGCATTAAGAGGTGTAGCCTTTGGGAACACTCCAGTCTTATAAATGAGATTAACAACCTTACAGAAGGGCTTGAGGTTGAATGGAGTGCTCTCTTGCTCTTCTGCTTTTTCCACCATGTGAGGATACAGTGTTCCTCCCCTCCAGAGCAGACAGCAACGAGGGTGCCAACTTAGAAGCAGAGTACAGCCCTCGCCAGATACCAATCCTTCAGTGCCTTGATTCTGAACTTCCCAGCCTCCAGAACTGTGAGAAATAAAGTTCTGTTCTTTATAAATCACCTAGTCTGTGGTATTCTGTTATAGCAGCACAAATGAATGAAGATAAAGCCTATGGCATATGAGAAAGCTTGCCAAGATCTTTGTCTAAACTAATGAAAACTACTGATTTTTTCCTCATATCCAAAATATTAAGTTTTTGTTCTGTTTCTTCACATAGTTCATGTCTCGCTCTTTTCATTTATAAAGTTATTTTTTCAAATGCCTTCCACTACTATCACTAGTGATAGAGAGGGAAATGTATCACATGGGAAATAAAAGCTAACCCTGAATTGCAAACAGCTATTTGGGAGAATTTAGGAATTTGCAAAACATAAAATGGATAACAATTTTGGACTAATTTCTTTTATCTTTCTTAAGGTAGGAACCTCCTTCAAAACTGAACATTTCTCTGGATTCTTGAGACAACTGGATTAAATTAATGCTTTTTATATTCCATCCTTCCTTCATTAAAAAAATACTTAACAGCCACTATGTGTCAAGTATCTTGTTGGGTACTAGAGATATAATAGCAATTAAAAAGAAGGCCACCAGCTGGACACAGTGGCTCATGCCTATAAATCTCAGTATTTTGAGAGGCTGAGGAGTGAGGATCACTTGGACGTAGGAGTTCATGATTACAGTGAGCTGTGATCAAGCCACTGCACTCCAGTTTGGGTGACAGAGCAAAACGTGTCTCTAAAAAAATTTAAAAAGGTACACCATCATTACCTTCAGTTGAACTTAGAGTCAGTTTGTGGTAGAATGCAGAGATGGCCCCATACTTCACCTATCCCTGTAAATGTGTCTTTTGCCTGCAACTTTGTAGTGCCCTCCCTCTCTGACTCTGGACTTGTCCATGTGACTAACTTTGGCCAACAGAATAAGATAGAATTAATGGTATGCCTGTACCTCCTCCAGGAGCCTTTCATGTTTCCTCTTACACATCTGCCACTAACATGAGCGCATGCCCGGGATAGCCTTCTGGAGGATGACAGACATGTGCAGCAGTTGCTCCAGTTACCCAAACCAAGGTCTGGCTAGATCGGCCATGAAACCAGCTTATCCCCAGATATATGAGTGAGTCCAGCCTTTACAGTTGCCCTGCCGACCTGCAACTGACCCCAAATACGTGAGCAAACACTTATGCTGAATGTCACTGATATTTTGTAGTTTTAAAAAATTACACAACATTATTGTGGCAACAGATGACTGGCCCATTGCTTAATCATAAAAAAAAAACTGGCCGGATGTGGTGGCTCACGCCTGTAATCCCAGCACTTTGGGAAGCCGAGGTGGGCAGATCACCTGAGGTCAGGAGTTCAAGACCAGCCTGGGCAACATGGTTAAACCCCATCTCTACTAAAAATACAAAAATTAGCTGGGCATGGTGGCACACGCCTGTGGTCACAGCTACTCTGGAGACGAGGCAGGAGAATCACTTGAACCTGGGAGGCAAAGGTTGCAGTGAGCCGAGATCACACCACTTCATTCCAATCTGGGCAACAGAGTGAACTCTGTCAAAAAAAAAAAAAACAAACCAAAGCAAACAAAAACCCTATAAAACTGCAATGTGTTCTCTGGATGACAAGGAATACAGAAATATGAACGCATATAAGAGACAGAGTTGACCTAGACTGGTGGGGAGGGAGGTTAAGGAACATTTCTTTAAGGAAGAGATGTCTGAGCTAAGATCTGGAAGATACACAGAAGAACCAGGTGAAGGGTAGAGGAAAGAGGTGTTCAAGTCACAGAAACTTCAAGTACAAAAGTCCTGTAGGGAAGGAGTACAGATGCTGAGTTACCTATAAGGCCAATGCAGCTGGAGAATGGAGATCAAGAGGATGCAAAGAGAGGAGGCTGGAATGATAGGCAGTGATTGGAACAAATGAAACGCTTTGTAGATGATGTGAAGGGTTTAAGGCTTGAGCTAAAGAACTGTGAGAACCACTGAATCGTTTTAAAATATATACAAGTTGTTTTTCTCACATGCTTACTTTGCTGTGAAATGAGTAGAGAGTTTCTCATTGGAGAAATTTGACCATGAATTTCACAATCTAGTTCTGGAAAAAAGGTATTTATTTATTCATCCACTTAGTCAATGAACATTTATTGAGAGATTCCAATTGGGAATAAATAAATGATTGAGAGATTAAATGAATGAGCCTGTGTCAAGCAATCTGATTGGCACTGGAGAGTGTCAAAGACAAGATTCCTGCTCTTGATAAGCTCACAGTCTAGTGGAGAAGGTTGACACACACAAAAGAGACTTCCTTGTTAACCCAGAGAAAGATGAGGAATGTGCTTTAAAAATGTAGAGAAAGGACATCTTGTTCTGTGAGGGTCAAACTGCACTCATTGAGAGCAAAATGAGCTTCAGGAAATTATGGCTCCTATTCTGGGCTGAGAGTTCCTGTCATATCTGATAGTGGTGGTTGAGGAGAGAGGAGTGTTGGAGTTATGCTGGCAATGGGGAGCAAACAAGGAAAAGAGATCTGGGGCACGTTCTAATCTGGAAGTCCATCTCCTAATCCAGGAGTCACAGATCAGTATTGGCCTTCAGCTATTTTCTTGGGTTCCTATTTACTAGGGATGTTCTTTGTGCATCATCTGGTGGAAGACTTCAGAGTCTGGAAAGATATTTATAATTCTAAATAGATATTTCATATTCACTCAAAGCTCCCAGAGATACCTGTATAATAATCTGCCATTTTCTTTTTCTTTTTTTTTTTTGAGACAGGGTCTTGCTCTGTTGGCCAGGCTGGAGTGCGGTGGTGCAATCACATTGCAGTCACTGCAGCCTTGGCCTCCTGGGTTCAAGTGATCCTCCTGCCTCAGCCTCCCAAGTATCTGGAACCACAGGTGCAGGCCACCATGCCTGGCTAATTGTTTCTATTTTTTGCAGAGACATGATCTCACTTATGTTGCCCAGGCTGGTCTTGAACTCCTAGGCTTAAGCAATCCTCTGGCCTCAGCCTCCCAAAGTGCTGGGATTACTTTGGTGTGGGTCACTGCACTTGGCAGGTATCTATAATTCAAAACAGATATTCCAGATTCTCTCAAAGCTCCCAAGGAGGTCTGTATAAAAATCTGGCATTTTCTAGGCAAAATGATAGAATATAATTTAAAAATCATGAGGCTTCATTTTTCCTTTAATTGGCCTTTTAAAATGATAGGCAAATAAGAGCTCATTTTTCTAATTACAGTTTGGATGGATTTGGGAGTTAAGGTTGGATGACTGTATCTTTCAGTTTTAAAGATTTTTATGGGAACTCCATTTCCCTGCAGGTCCTGAGTTGTACAAAAATTAGAAAAGGGCATGTAAATACTGTTAATGCCAGCAGCTTCACCTGAAAGAAATGTTTTTGCTCAACTCCACACAGCATGCAGCCAGATAGTCTGGGTATTGCTGAGAGCTCATGGTGACATGGACTAAGAAAGAGTTTCAGCGGAACCCTGAACTCTCCACCTTTGACCCCACTAGGTCTTATTTTTTTTTTCTTTGAGATGGAGTCTTGTTCTGTTACCCAGGCTGGAGTGCAGTAGCACAATCTTGGCTCACTGTAACCTCTGGCTCCCAAGTTCAAGTAATTCTCTTGCCTCAGCTTCCCAAATAGCTGGGACTGCAGATGCATTCCACTACGCCCAGCTAATTTTTGTATTTTTAGTAGACACAGGATTTCACCATGTTGGCCAGACTGGTCTTGAACTCCTGACCTCAGGTGACCCACCTACCTCAGCCTCCCAGAGTGCTGGGATTACAGGCGTGAGCTACTGCCCCCAGCCTCCATTGGGTCATAACGTTCACTTTGGGAAGTCAGTTCAAAAGTTCAGCAAGATGGGTCTTAGTGCTCTTCCAATAGTTTTGCTCATTATCCTGGATTCTGGCCTTTGATTCTCATCTTCTCTTGATTTGTAGAGTTAATCTGCCAACAAGTTTTGCTCTCCATCAGTAAATAAAAACTATTTTATGATGAAATACATTATAAACTCTATTCAGTATTCACGTTCTCTGCAAATAAAGTTTGTAATCCTTACTATTGGCTGAGGTGCTTTTAAGGTAAAGATTATAAGATGTTAAATATAAATCCCAAATTTATCTCTGGTGCTCAATTCCTTTTATACCTTCATGGCTGCTAGGAAATCTCCAAATTCCTAACAGTATCCATGGCAGTGAGCTTTCCTTCCCAAAGGTATTGCCTGTTTTATTATTAGAACTTGAATATTCTTTATGTACTGAATACAGTTATGTATCTAGTGGGTGCTCAATAAATTATAGGTATTAAACCATATGAAATTGCTGCTTTTAACAGAACAAAAATAGAAAATATTGACAATTTTAAATACTTCAACTTAATACTAGTTCTGCTGCATACAGCCAATGTAGAAAGTCAAGTCTGAATTACATTCAGTAATTTCAGCAGCAACCAGAAGGGTCAAATGCTCTTTATATGCTCCTTCTGAAAAAAAAAATGACAGCAGACCAGATGCGGTGGCTCACACCTGTAAACTCAGCACTTCAGGAGTCTGAGGGAAGAGGATTTCTTGAGCCCAGGAGTTCAAGACCAGCCTGAGCAAGATGGCAAAATCCTATCTCTACCAAGAAAAAAAATTAGCTGGGCATGGTGGTGCACATCTGTAGCCCTAGATACTTAAAAGGCTGAGGTGGGAGGGTCACCTGAGCCTCAGGAGGTCGAGGCTGTGGTAAGCCATGATCACATCACTGCGCTCCAGCCTGGGCAACAGAGTGACACCCTGTCTCCAAACAAAGAGAGCAGAAGATTGGAATGATTGAGTCATTTCTTCTTTAGAAGTGCCCAGAACCAATGGGTACAAAGGAGACCTTCAAGAGATATATGTTTTATTAAGTAGGTAAATCTACTTATCATAAGTCATATTCACAATTGAAAGGCTGTAAAGGCCATAATTTGATAATATTGCTTAAGATTCTTTGCACTAACTGAATTAAAATACCAATAACAAATACCAAGAAAAAGAAGAGAAATAAGTTTGCAGGCCTCATCTGCTAGCACAGCTAACTACCCATGTCTTGACGGAAATGAATTCTTGTAAGGGTTGAATATTCTCCTAGAGCTCATTTATATTTCTGTCATGATCCAGTAAGTTCCAAGAGTGAGAGAAACTACATTTCACATAGCCCACATGAGCCCTGGCATATCTAATCTGCAATCTCTACTTTTAATTTATATCTGAAAAGTGAATGAATGAACATCTACAGGGATATAAAAGCCAGGGTCACATAAACACAATGCGTAATTCTATTACACCTGATGCCCAGCTCTGAACAAATAAACTCTATTACATATGCTAGCTTTGTATCAAAGAGAGTAAACCAAACTGCTCCCCACCAGGAGACATGCAAATCTATCAAATAATACAGCATTCAGCCCAACCCACTGACTTGATCATATATATTTGTGTGTGTGTTTGTGTATTTAAAGCCAAGTTTTAATTTTAATAGTATTCCTTTTTAATTTAAGCAAAGCAAACTGGAAGTGACAGTGAAACAGATGCAAAAGTATGGTGAAAAATATCTCCTTGGACAAAGCTATTTTAATGAAAGCAACACTCTACGCAGGCTTCCTGATTCCTTTTAGTTATTCAACCACCCAAATTAGATTCGCTTCACTGGCTGTCTTCATCAGATTGACAAAACTGGGGACTATCCTAAAAAAATAAAAGGTGAGGGTTTTCTTTAAAGCGGGATATTAGGTTTTGAACACAAACATGTAGATTAAGTGAAGGAACTTGATTAAACCCACAATTCAAAATAATGATGAACTGAATGCTGGAATTCAGCTGCCTGACACACTTTAGCATATGAATTAAATTTTCTGTTCCCTAACCCACTTAAAAAAACTATATTCAAACATCTCCTTTCAAGGAATTGGCCATATGTGAAATGAACAGACTCTTGGGTCGACATGGGGCATGGCTTGCAATTTCTGAATTTGCTAGAAAAATGAGTTTATTGCATTATATTAAAATGGACACTGGTGGATTTATTTGAGTATAAGACACTATAATAGCCATGCCTATTTAACCAAATGTGCCATCACTAAAATACATACAGGTGTGCCAGCAGTTGTTCCTTGAGTTATAATACCACAAAGGGATGTTTATGGCCAGGTGCTGAAAAAGGTACTTCAAACAATGAGGTGAGTACACATGATGACAGGGAAAGAACTCTCATGATGTATGACATGTATCTTCCTAAGCACATTCACAATTCTGAAGCAAAATGTTTTTCATAAAACCTTCGTTCCACAAATAGAATTTAAAAATGGCATTGTAGCATATGGCCATGTAAATTGTAAATGCTATCCACATGTCTTCAGCAACGCCAGTGTGGATGGGCTAATGAAGATGCAAATGGAAAAAGGTATACTACTGAGTTGGCTACCTCAGAACACCCAGATGGCCCAGAAATTCCAGACCATTTTGTGAATACCGAAAGGAAAAATGTGATCAGGATATAATTACAGCCTTCATAATTACGGTCTTACAGATCTAAGATTTCACATAGTTTAAATATCGCAAGATGCAGAGGGAGATGTAAATGCTTTATGAATCATATAAGAAGGAAAAAAGGAAGCAAATCAATTATAAAGAGGTGGAGGTTAGATGATTTCCAATTATTGATACTGCACTGTAGGGAGACGGATTGAGTTTTGTGGTGGAGATTAGATACAGCTGATTAAGTCCTGAAGAGTTTAGTTAGCTGGGGATGAGCTACAGTTAGAGTACATTTTGAGTTCATTTTTTAAAGCACTGTACTTTACACACATTGCATCATGGTTATTGCCATTTTGAGAATAAGACAACTAAAGCTCAGAGAGATGAAATAATTTCCTCAAAGTCACCAAGTTAGTAAGTGCCCAAACAGCAATGTGAATTCCAAGTCGAACTAATTCCAAAGCCTACATAAGAGCTAACCAAGGCAGCCTTTCATGTATCACCTTTACAACTTTTGCCAGACTATGTACCATCTGGGCTGTAATCTACTTAATACTCTAAACTTACACTTTTATACTTTAAAATATTTATTTAAAATGGTACATATATACCATGGTATGCTATGTGGCCGTGAAAAAGAATGAGATCATGTATTTTGCAGGGTCATGATTGGAGGCCATTACCCTTAGCAAACTAACACCAGAACAGAAAACCAAATACTGCATGTTCTTGCTTATAAGTGGGAGCTAAATGATGAGGACACATCAATACCTAGAGGGGAAAAACACACACTGGGGCCTATGAGAGGGTGGAGGCTGGGAGGAGGGAGAGGATCAGGAAAATCAACTAATGGGTACTAGGCTTAATACCTGATGAAATAATCTGTACAACAAACTCCCACTACACAAGTTTACCTATGTAACAAACCTGCATGTGTACCCCAGAACTTAAAATAAAAGTTTAAACAATGAAAAATGTATAATGGTATTTTTAACTATTTTTTATTTTTGCTTTTGTGAGACAGGGTCTCATTCTGTTGGCCGGGCTGGAGTGCAGTGGTGCGATCTCAGCTCACTGCAGCCTCCACCTCCTAGACTCAAGTGATCCTCCTACCTCAGCCTCACGAGTGGCTGGAACTACAAGGCACACGCCACTACACCTGGCTAATTTTTTGTACATTTTGTAGAGACAGTTTTACCATGTTGCCAGGCTGGTCTCAAATGCCTGGGCTCAAGCAATCCACGCATCTCAGCCACAAAACGTGCTGAGACTACAGTTGTGAGCCTCTGTGCCAAGCCTTCTAATACTATTATTAATGAAAAATAGTTACCTGTCAGTGGCATAAGCAGAAGGCAACTATAAAAGTAAAAGTAAATTTAGTCTAGCTAAATACTGTTGCTTACCAAACCTCTCATCCTGGGGCCTTCCTTTTCCTTGTAAAGAGGGCTCTGAGAACCAGGGAGGTTTTAAAGAACTTCTTGCACCCAAATGAGGCTTTTCTCTTGATGTAAACATAAGGCCTGAAAGAGAACTAAAAAGGGAATTCTATTCTTGTCGTGTGATGCCGTCCTATTTGATGCCATGTGGTGTGCCACCTGTATTCACTGTGCCTTCCACCTGTGGCATGCTGGCCTTGTTTTTGGGAAAGTATGTGCCCATTGGCTGAGCATTTTTTATGAGCTGGATCAAGGGAAGTTGGAAGGGAGTGATTGGATCTGATCATTTTTTTTCAAACCCAAATTCAACTTGAAGGAAACTAGATGCCTGTTTCCATGTATGGCTCAATTAAATTTTATATATAACAAATCTGAGATCAAACTCGAAATTAAGCATAGAGCTAAAAATCTTACACAATATTGATGTCCAACAGCATTCAAACATGTTGGCTCTAGGAACTATTGAATATTGTTTGCCATGCTTCCTGGATAAACTATGGGATATTGGTGTGCAAGCCACGCCAGGCCTCTCCCTCTTGCTAAACTTTGCCTTGGAGAAGACAGGCTGGAAGTTCTTAGTGCCTTGCCTGCTCCTGGGCAAACCTCAATGGTTATATGAGGCCCCAAAGTTATTTCTTAGCATAATTTTATCCTGGGCTTTTCCTTCTATTAAAAAATACAGAACAACCTGGCGCGGTGGCTCACATCTGTAATCCCAGCACTTTGGGAGTCTGAGGTGGGCAGATCATGAGGTTAGGAGTTCGGGACCAGCCAGGCCAATATGGTGAAACCCCATCTCAAAAAATTACAAAAAATTATCCAGGTGGGGTGGTGCACACCTGTAGTCCAAGCTACTCAGGAGGCTGAGGCAGGAGAATTGTTTGAACTCTAGAGGCAGAGGTTGCAGTGACCAAGATCGTGCCACTGCACTCCAACCTGGGCAACAGAGTGAGACTCCATCTCAAAAAAAAAAAAAAAATACAGAACAACAGCATGGCTATTAGAGTACCAAGATCATCACCACAAAATACTAAAACCCAACTCCATGGTCAAACAGAATGATCAAAAGATATTTGTACATTCTTATTTCAAAGGTATTTTATTTCTTAATCTTCTATCATTTGACTCACTAGTATGCTTAACAGTGTATATAAACTTTTGCAAAAATTCAACCAGTATCTTGGCTTTTTTATAGTAGTACTCTGTCTACCCAGAAAAAGCTACATTCATGCATTCAAATCTACTTTGTAGTACACACACACACACACACACACACACACACACACACACACACACACTCTCATTAGTTGTTTGTTTTTAAATAACTGAATTTCAGCAGTAGAAAGGGTAAGGGATCCTAAGTGGTAAATATATAGAAACTGAAAGAAATGCAAATTCAGATTCATGTCAGGAAACAGATTTTCAAATGGTGATAAAATTGTACACAAGACTGTTTAAGAAAAAGCACCAGAGTCATTGGAAAAAAAACAAAACGGGCAGTTTAAATGTCATCCTGGGAGGAATCGCATATTAACTGGCAAAGCAGCTTAATAACCTACAGGACCTCTACGTGTTCTAAGTATTTAGACTTCTGAGAAAATACGTGTTTATTTTACAATTAGGAAAGCATACTACTTGCCTTTTAAAATTTTCAGGAACCAGCAACCAGTTTAATTATTAGCAGAGTTCCTTGGCCAAATTATTGCTTCAAAAAAAAAAGGTGATATCTTCACATAGTACACATTCCTTTTTGCAATCCTAAGGCCTGGCACAATGACTGGCACACAAACATTGCTCAACGAAAACCCATGATGGGTACATTAGTATATAGGTGAGATCTTGCTCTTAAATACAATATAATTTGGCCAGATTTTGGAAATGTGAAGAGAGAGTTGATGTGAATGTCAATTGTTCCACCTTTCTCTAGCTAAGTATCAATGTAACACTCATGATCCTTTCTCAAATATTTCAAATATCATATCCTACACTTTCTTAGTTGACACAATTATAGAGATAGTTTTAGAAAATATGCTCTAATTTTCTAAAGGTACATTTTTATGTAAAAGAGAAGCATAGGCATGAAACAATATTCCACCACACACTTGTGGTTCAGTAATCATTTTGCTGTTTTAGTGAAATATCCTCAGAGCAACTGAAACTGCTAAATATAAAGGAATGAAAACAGAAACAAAGATGATAAGCAATTTCTATTTCTACTGAAATCTGAAAATATAGAATCTCTATTTTTAACGTGAAGTCTAGAAATGAAATCAAAATATATCTTTTCTATAGCTGAGTCTAAAAACCAAGTTTCTTTGTAAAATAAATAGGAAAACTTTTTTTTAATAGGGGAAAGTATTATTCTCCAGGTCATACCATTTTAATACATCAGACCTCAATTTTTATATCTTGGTTTCTGGAACGTAAAGCAACTGGTTCTCTGTTGATTACTAATTTGAGGGAGGAAAGCTGTCAGGAGGGAGGAAACTGTAAGTCAGAGCTCGGCCTTCTGGATTTGAGAGGAACTGCATACACCAGGCAAGTGTGGAGGCCACATTCAGAAACTCCCGATGGTGATGGTCTGTAGTTAAAACTTAAAAGTCTTCTCAATTAGAGAATTGAGAGATAGCTTCTCAATTGGAAACACCTCAGTTCTAAGAAGATGCTGTCTTTTATTTCTGAACTTGACTCCATGAAAGCAAATGCTCCCTATTTCTCCAGTTCAAAAGACTTCATCAAATGCAAAGCCTGGGTTAATTAAGCACCAGAGAGCAATGCTTCTCAAACTTTTAGAGTGCATACAAATCTCAGAGAGCTGGTTAAATGCAGATTTTGATTCACTTGGTCGTGGGGGATGCCCACAGTTTGCACTTCTGATAAGCTCCCAGGTGATGTGGATGCTACTGATTTGTGGACCACACTTAGTACAAGAACATAGAGAATACATACCTGTGGCCTCCTTGACTTTACCATCTGGTGGGGAAACTCTATAAGTAAATATGTAACCATTACAGCTTGACTTCACACTGTTCCCACCTACTGATTATCTAATATGGTTGTACCATAATTTTTTTTTTTTTGGAAATGGAGTCTCTCTCTGTCACCCAGGATGGAGTGCAGTGGCGTGATCATGGCTCACTGCAATCTCCACCTGCTGAGTTCAAGCGATTCTCCTGCCTCAGCTTCCTGAATAGCTTGGACTACAGGCGTGTGCTACCACGCCCAGCTAATTTTTTGTATTTTTAGTAGAGATGGGGGTCTCATTGTGTTAGCCAGGATGGTCTCCATCTCCTGACCTCATAATCTGCCCCCTTGGCCTCCCAAAGTGCTGGGATTACAGGCGTGAGTTACTGCACCCAGTCTGTACTACAATTTTATTTTATTTCTGCTTGAAAACTTCTTTTCATGAATATGTTGAAACATAATGGTATAAAATTATACAAAAAAAGACATCTGTTATGAAGTTTTACTTTAAAAAAGAAATCAATTATGAGAAAACAAAAATTACATGTTACACTTTTTTGACTGAAATAAATGAAAGTGTTTCATTAAAGAGGAAATCAGCTCCCTCTATGAACATCCAATTATTCAATTAAAGATTCTTGGGTAAAGTCAACATCAACCAGAAATGTTGATTTTATACCTATTTCTACCTCCCGTTTTAAACAATCAAGTGTCAAAAGATAAGAGTTCCCTACTCATTCCATAAATATTTACTGAGCATCAACTATACGTTAGGTACTGGGCTGGGTACAGAGGTAGACAGTTAACGAATGAGGGGAGCCAAACAAGAAACAAGTAAGCAATGAATTGGTAATCGTTAGAAAATTAAGTGATAGAAGATGAAGAACCAGCCTCCAAGATAGCCCACAATGATCCTCATCTCCCGGTATTCATTTTCTTGTACAGACTTCTTCCAAGCTAACTAGGATAGACCTGTGTAACCGGTAGGCTACTGCGGAAATGACAGTGCATGACTTCTGAGGCTAGGTTATAAAAGATACTGCAGCTCCGTCTTGCTCTCTTGGCTCTTTTGCTCTGAGGGGAAGCCAGCTGGCCTGTCATGACGGTACTCATGCAGCCTCACGGAGCGATCCACATCATGAGGAACTAACCAAGCACTGATTTGCCAGGTTTTTGAGTGGGCCAATTTGGTGGCATATTCTCTAGCCTTGGTTATGCCTTCAGAGATGACTATAGCCCTGGCTGATGACTCAACTGCAACTTCATGAGAGACCTTGAGCCAGGACCACCAAGCCAAGCCACTCCTGGATTTCTGATCCACAGACTGTGTGAAACAATAAATGATTATTGTTTAAAGCCACTAACGTTTGGGGTAGTTTGCTGTGCTTCAATAATAGAGAACTAATACAGAAGAGAGGTGGGTGAGAAGGTGAGAACACACCTCCTTAAACAGGTGGTCAGAAAAGGCTTCTTTGAGAAGGAGACATTTAAGCTGAGAATGGATAAAATGGAGCCAGCTCTGGAGTAGAAAGAACTGCCTCAGCCTCCCACGTAGCTGGGATTATAGGCATGTGCCACCACACCCAGCTATTTCTCTTTCTTTCTTTTTTTTTTTTTCAGTAGAGATGGGATTTCTCTATGTTGGTCAGACTGGTCTCGAACTCCTGACCTCAGGTGATCTGCCCGCCTTGGCCTCCCAAAGTGCTGGGATTACAGGTGTGAGCCACCACACCCGGCCACCCAGCTAATTTTTAAAAAAATTCTCAGTAAAGACAGGGTCTCACTGTATTGCCCAGGCTGATCTCAAACTCCTGAGCTCAAGCAGTCCTCTTCCCTTGGCCTCCCAAAGTGTCTGTATTACAGGCATAAGCCACCGCTTCCAGCCCTGAAACCATTTTTATAACTCACAATGAGATAAATAAGTTAGAGTGGTGGGAAGGAGAGGTGCTGTGTGATAATATTGGGAAAGAATTCCCAGTGCTTCCTTTTCACCACAAACTGTAACCAATCCTAACCCTCTGAAACATATTATAGTGGCAGCACTTGAAAAAACAAACAGAATGTAAATAATTCATACAATAAGAATGCCCAAACTGAATTTTCAACCTCAAAACAAAACCTGTCTGGAGAAGCATATTAAATTCTGGTTGTTTTCATTACTTGGGCTTCTCGCAGTCTATCTTTACTGACTTAAATCTAACTTTGAAACAGAAATTCTTCTCCTCATGGACAGTAGCCGCTCTTATTTCGTGTGGCTCTCTAGACTTCCCTGCAAAGTCTTCTTCTGCTCTTAAGCAATCATGCAGAATCACAAGTGCTGTGGGCTCAGAGAAACTTCAATCTCGGTAGTGATCTTGACTATTTGAACAATGGAAAGTCATTTGCTTAATGGAAAGTATTATAGCATACGGTACCACTCCAATCAAGGTCTAATCTATTAAAAAGCAGACTTTCAAGAACATAAACCTGTATTTTCTTTCTAAAAAGAATCACTTGACAGTGGAAGTTCACAGAAATTTTAAACCCTTGATCCACAGCCAACACTGACATGGTTCTACTCCTCTAATACCACAGTTACCTTTCTGAATTCACTGGAAACATTTTTAGCCAACAAGATTAACAGACACATGATCTTAATGTATCTGAACTCTGGAAAACTGAAAGCTGAAAATCTGGACCATATTGTAAAAAGTAATCTGAGATGTCAGTGAGTGTGGAGTGGGGGCAGAGAGGCATTAAGCAAACATACAAATTAGGGTTTTATTTACATCTTTGATTGTAAATTAGATGTTTTGTCTAGATTAAAGCTATTAATACGCACAAGTAGAAAAAATGTGTTTGAATGTGATATGGTTTGAATTTCTCACATTTAAGTATGACAAGACAGCACAAGAATAATATGGGACACATAGAAGAATTGAGACAGAACCACGGCTGCCTGGTTGAAGGTTATTTCTGGTTCCATAGTAAAAGAAAAGTTAGGACACATAAGAGAAATCACTACATACTATATATGTATAGTTTGGGTGCTGTCTTAGTTCATTTGTGCTATAATAACACAATACCTGAGACTGGATAATTTATGAAGAACAGAAATTTACTCTCATAGTTCTAAAGGCTGGAAAGTCCAAGATCAAGGGGCCAAGATCTTCCAAGATGGCACCCTGTTGCTGTATCCTCTGGAGAGGCCAAATGCTGTGTCTTCACATAGCAGAAGAGGTGGAAGGCCAAAAGCCTAAGTTAGTTCCCTTTTGCCCATTTATAAGGAATGCTGATCACTTCATCACTTACCAAAAGGCCCTACCTCTGAATAGCACCACAGTGGGGATTAAGTTTCAATGTGAATTTTGGAGGGGACATATTCGAACCATAGCAAGTGCTATATGAAGTTTATAATAAATTTTCCATAGTTCTCACTACAGCATATGGATTCAGTCATTCTTAACACTCTGTGTTATTTTCATAATCTTCTATGGTAATGAATCCATTCCAGTATTATGTTAAACATAAAATGTCTGAGTTAAGGTAGATTATATTCAACTATTTAGAATCAAGATTCTGCAAATGATCCCTTATTTCAGATTTGTCAGTAAGGTCTTTTTGTGTAATGAAAACATTTTATTTCCCCAAAACATCTCTTAAAGAGAGTGCTGCATTTCCTTGCAAGGAATGCTTTTATAATTCAAATAGGTAAAAGCATAAGATGCTAATGTCGAGAATTATGGTTTCCACTTTCATCCATGTCCCTACAAAAGACACAAACTCATCGTTTTTGATGGCTGCGTAATTCGCAGCAAACTGACACAAGAACACAAAATCAAACACCGCATGTTCTCACTCGTAGGCGGGTGTTGAACAATGAGAACACATGGACACAGGGAGGGGAGCACTATACGCTGGGGTCTGTTGGGGGGAAATAGGGGAGGGACAGTGTGGGGGGAGGGACAGTGGGGGGTGGGGAGCTGGGGGGAGAAATGCCAGATATAGGTGAAGCAGAGGAAGGCAACAAATCACACTGCCACGTGTGTACCTATGTAACAATGTTGCATGTTCTTCACATGTACCCCAAAACCTAAAATGCAATAAAAAATAAAATTAAAAAAAGGCATAAAAACACAAATACTAAAAAAAATAAAAAAGATGCTAATGTCATGTTTAGCAACAAATATGGTTCTTAAATTACGACATATGACATTAGGAGAGAAATCTGCATCCCTCCAACAAAAAAGAAGGAAGTAGACAAGAGTAAGTAAGCAAGGGCATTGCCTGGGAGAGGGGTGTGAAGGTAGAGAGAAAAGCTTCAGATCTGGGATAAAGGAGGATCTCTAGTTGACAGAAGTATTGAATATAAACTCTTAAGCTGTTTGCTTGAAAAGAGAGGTATGGGTGTGTTGGGGGGTGGGATTTACACGTAATACAAATCTCATCCTCTATGTACTCATTCCTTACTAAGGTATTACCCACCAATCCTTTTGCGGTCTTAGATTCCTCATTAAGTTCCAAGTATGGGTTGCAATGAGGAGAAAACAGAGCTGGAATGAATAGAAACAGAAACTGAAGGGCAAAGAGCAGATGACATTTGGGTTTTTAAAATAATAATTATTAGGTTGGTGCAAAAGTAATTGCCGTTTTTGCCATTAAAATTAATGGCAAAAAGCACAATTACTTTTGCACCAACCTAATAGTATTACACATCAGTATGAAAAATATTAGGAATATTTAGGAAAAACATTAGGAATACCTAATAGTATTATTCTTCAGTATGAAAAATAAACCTGATATATATAAACATGGGATAAAATTTACACACTAACAAATGATTATTCTTCTCAATACAAGTATAATTGACACCGTAATTTACAGATCTGCTAATCCTTTTCTGCCTTTGTATCTGGCAACACTCACTTCTTTAGCTAATGTAAATGACAGTCTTTTTTTTTTTTGAGATGGAGTCTCACAGTGTTGCCCAGGCTGGAGTGCAGTGACACAATCTTGGCTCACGGCAACCTCCACCTCTCAGGTTCAAGCGATTCTCCTGCCTCAGCCTCCTGAGCAGCTGGGACTGCAACTGCCTGCAATCACACCTGGCTAATTTTCGTATTTTTTTTGAGTAGAGACAAGGTTTCACCATATTGGCCAGGCTGGTCTTGACTCCTGACCATGTGATCCGTCCGCCTCAGCCTCCCAAAGTGCTGAGATTACGGGCGTGAGCCACCGTGCCCAGCCAAATGCTAGGCTTATAAATACCTCTCCCCTAAGAGAAACAAATGGCACAATAGGTGTTAGCTTGGGAAGGGGTGGAGAGGGTTTTTGAAGAGGGACTGGCCATCTGAGAATTAAATGAGATGATGCTGGCAAAGAACTTCTATCAATATCCTACATGTACTAAACACAGCAAATGTGACCAGTTATTCATAGGAATAATAGTAGAAACACATTAATTCCTTCTGCCTGCATCTGTCTCTAGGGAAGGGTTTTACCCTGATCCATGAGAGAGATTATTACCTAAAAGATACAACGGGGACAGGGCTAGGGAAGAGATTATCTCACTGCCCCAGAATAATCTACTGAGAAGTTAATGTGGGATCCACCTCTCTTAGTACTAATGGTTTTTCTCTCCACTTTAAAGTCTAGCTGAAAAAAGCCTCCAGTGTTCTCAGCAATTAGAATGAAGTCTCTGGATTCCAAATGCATCTTTGATAGATGCCTCTAACTGCATCAACATGGCAGGTGCATTTCTCTCAGCATTTAATGCGAATCCTCCCTGTTGTCTAAGGATAAATAACTACACAATCACGTCAGGAGTCCCCAGCATAAACTCACCAGGGGTTTTAATTACTCTCCAGTGATGATGTCTCATACAAAATCAGAGAAATGAAAATCCAGTCAGTGTGTGTGCATGTGTTGATGTCCCAGGCTATCCCCAGAACAGTCAGGGCATCATTTCTGTTCCAATAGAGGAATAAGACAGGAACCCATGTCCAGTTCAGGTGTGTGAGACAGCACTGCACCCTGTAGAATGGGTCTCACACACACACACACACACACACACACACACACACACACAGAAATATATATGCACACATACATATATACATACATCTACGTATACACACATGCATATATATGTATACACACACATATATATAAATACAACTGCTATAGATCTCACAAATGAAAATGCCAATCTCTGCAAGTTCATTCTATACATAACTTTTATAAATCCAGGAACCCATACAAACTAGTTTCAGAGGATCATCCCTTTCAAAGCAACAGTCCAACAACCAAAAGTAATTAATAATAGATACAATTCTTTATTTAAGGTCTCATATTTCATCAAAGGCACACTCATCAATAATCGATCGACATGATTTTTAAAGTCCCTTTGCTTTCTCCTCTTGAAATCCATTATACTATCCAACTGCAATGGAACTTCTGTCCTCCCTACCCTACCCACTTACCTCAAGCCCATCCTTTTAGTATACAGATCAGCCTAGCCTCTCCTCCAGAAAGCAGGGCTCGCTTCTACTTAGGAGAGAGAAAAGTGAGTGAACTAAAACATGGTTGTCCTTGGTGATCATGAAGAAAGGGGCAGCAGTGCAGACTCATCTAAGTGACTTTTTTCCTCTGTTAAACTATATTTGGCCTGAATTACATAAGGACAGTTGAGTTTCATGTAATTAACTGCCATCTAACTTAGTACATAAACGAGTATACTTTTTTAACAATCAGCCAATCACAGCAGCTGGGCTTGAGTCAGTCACAGGCAGACAACTGATCAGACTATATTCAAATAATACCAGTGCCAAGCTGTAATCAATCAAGTTTTCATACCTGACTTTTGTCCTCTATCCATAAATGCTGCCTGCCTATGTAGTGGAACAGAGCTGTCTGAACTCTTCTGGTTCTGAGAACTGAGTGATTCCTGTATCATTCTTTGCTCAATTAAACTTTGCGAAATTTCATTTGTCTCAACTTTTTCTTTTAACACCTCTGCACATACAAAATACAAGAATGCATCCCTGTACCTTTTTTCCTCCCTCATTCTTAATTCATGGCCTTATTTTCAAATATAAAGATGCAAGGATAGAAAACCTTCCTACCCCAAAGTAGGAATGCATGTTTCCTATCTCTCCTTTGCCTTTTCTTTAAAGAAAGCAAAAAGTCATTAAGATGTTAATGCTGAGATAAGTCATTGGAAGAAGGATGGAAAGAAACTACAAGAAATGATAGACAGGGTGCTGCCAAGCAGCAAATCTGCTTTTATAAAATACTTCACACATAAATGGCATTTGTATTACGTGAAGAAAACTCCTCTTCCCCTCCGCTACACAAAAGGAAAGGCAAAGAAATGCAAAGGAAGTGGTAATTGCCAGGTGTCTAGATATGGGACCACTGCCCTCTAGTGTACTTAAACATTTTCTAAATCCCTTTGTCAGATATCTTTACCTGAACGATAGAAGGAAACAGAATAAAACCTGAACCTCTGTTGAACTATCCAATAGAATCATTTTTTAAAATGCTGTCAATTATTAAGAGAGTGATATGATGGCTTCCCACCACCTCACTATCTGTTGGTGCCAACACTTTCTTCAGGCCCTACACATGGATTCCTTGTTTCAGTCCAACAGATTGCCAAAGGGCAGAAGAAATATTAAAAATATTTCACAACTGGTGTGGCATAGGCACTAGCCAACCAGAACAGATGCCTGAAGGATGACAGCTGGCAGCAATTCTGCCTCTGCCTTTTACAGACCCAGCATTAACCCCTTAGATGCTGAACTGTGGAGAGGTTCTGGGTTCCTGGGAGAGGGATCAGGTAGCCAAGAGAGTTGGGGGCCTGGGACAAAAGTATGTCAATATTTCAACCACTGGCCATCTGTACTGGGGTGTTCTGGCTGAACATTCGCTCTGCAAAGAGGATTAGAAAACATAAGAAAAATTACCCACTAAGCAGAGCAGAAGAGTGACCCAGAGTCCACTAGCAAATACCTGAAGAAGCTCTTCCTCCCAGCAGCTGTTCCTTCTCTTCCCAATGGCCAGGAACATCCTCTAGACCAGGATAGGGGTATAGTAGTGTCAGTAGTAGGTGTTAGGAAATCGACCCTACAGTCTTGGTTCTACTACTTCCGTGTGTCCTTAGGTGGATATTTTGATCTGGGCCTCCATATCTTTGTTTTTAAAATAAAAAGGTTAGACTGAAGTTTTTCAAGGACCCTCCTCTCTGTAGGTAGAAATTATTATGTTTTTCCTAATCTGTTTTTTTTTTTGAGATGGAGTTTCGCTCTGTTGCCCAGACTGAAGTAAGTATAGTGGCGCCGTCATGGCTCATAGCAACCTCTACCTGCCTCAGCCTCCTGAGTAGCTGGGAGCACAGGTGCCCACCACCACACCTGGCTAATTTTTGTATTATTAGTAGAGATGGGGTTTCACCACGTTGATCAGGCTGGTTTTGAACTTCTGACCTCAGGTGATCCACCTGCCTCGGCCTCCCAAAGTGCTGGGATTACAAGCATGAGCCATCACACCCGGCTATGATTTGGTATTTCTAAATGAATTCTACATACAAGATTATTCAGCAAAATTTTTAATGACAATACTACCTTCGGAATTCCTGATGGCAAAAACATTACCTTGAGACAGCTCTTAGGCTATAAAAAAGTGATCAGCAAATATCTTGAAATTTCCTCGAAAGATCTCATTTCTTTAGAATTTTTTAGTTTCTATTTCCAAATACTACCCGAAATTTAGCCACTTATAAGTAACTTTCTTTTTTAAGTTTTCTTTTCTTTTCTTTCTTTCTTTTTCTTTCTTTCTCTCTCTCTTTCTTTCTTTCTTTCTTTCTTTTTTTTTTGACAGTGTCTTTCTATGTTGCCCAGGCTAGGGTGCAGGCATAATCATACCACACTGCAGCCTTGAACTCCTGGCCTCAAGCAGTCCTCCCACCTCAGCCGCCCAAGTACTTGGAACTAGAGGCATGTGCAACCATTTCTGGCTATAAATAAGTGTTTTCCTAAGATTTACTTAATTCCTTGAGGAAACTAGCAAGATGATAAAGCTGATTTAAAGAAGAATAGAAGAGGCCAGGCACAGTGACTTATACCTATAATCTCAGCACTTTGAGAGTCTGAGGTGGGAAGACTGCTTGAGCCCAGAGGTCAAGACTCTAGTAGGCCAGTGCATTCCAGCCTGGGTAACAGAATGAGAACCTGTCTCAAAGAAAAAAAAAAGAGAGAGTAGAATAAACTAGTAAACATAAATTCAGTAGAAAAAAATAATGCTGGCATAGGACTGCAAACTTAGTTACAAAATGGTTGCTGTTTTACTAGGTCAAATAAAATATAACAGTGGGGTTACCTTCCATGTTGGGCAAAAGTAGTTCATATCTCTGACAAAAATCGTCAGTAACTTATCAATCTTCTGCAAATTATTCAAATTTTACAGAGTCTAGACTTCAATTAATAACAAACAGCCAACCAAAGCTCCATCTCCTGAAGCATCAGCTGATTCTTAGAGGAGCTAATATGACTTTGAAAAAGCACCCAGTAATCTTTTTGTTTTATTTCAAAATTTCCAAAAACTCTTCTTAAGAATTTTTTAATTCCTTGTCCCAAAAACATCAAGGTAGCAGATCTCAATAAGAGAGAGAATAATAAGGACTGTAGGAATTGAAAAGTGTAAAAACAAACAAAAAATATCCTCGGTATTTTATAGTTGAAATGAAGAAAGGGGGTAACAAACCAAAAACTAATGTGAAAAACAAGAAGTTGATCAAGTAGTTAAACCAAAAAGAAGACCTCTGTCTCTCTCACCACTACTACACCAACTCTTACACACACACCTTTTAAAGATGTTTCTGTATTGGCTGAAATGTGTGGGTGTGTAGTATTCTCCAAAGTAACCAATAATGTTCAGTTAATAATGACTATATAATTTTGATCATATAGCAAATGATCATGATAATAGACACAATTTTAATTCAATTTCCAATTCACAGATGTTAAACCAGCCTAAAGTAAAAAGGCTGCTTGAAGGTTCTGACTGTTGGATATACAGAGGAGCAAAACTTGCTGTCAGTTTTTTAATTCACATGATTTTATTTGTACAACTCATGACTTTTTTCTCCTTTAAAAATGTAAATTACTTTCATGAAAACGCATTAAACACAAAATTAAATCTTAAAATGGGCAAAGTTGAAGCCAAATCATCCAAAGGAAAAGAAGACAGCTTTGAGCAGTAGGGTGCAGAACACAGACATTACCATCTTCATCTGCATAGAAATGAGTCGGACTGTGTTTGCAACTTCATCATTTGAAATACTACAGAAAAACTCATGAAACAGTGCACTTTCCCACAGATAGCTGGTCTGTTAGATAACTAACAGCACAAAACCAAAATGTCTTTGCTTCATATACATATGTATTTATATATGTATATGTGTATATGTACATGTACATGCATATATGTATATATATGTATTCATATATACATGTATTTACATATTGATATATAATATATAGATATATCTTTTTTTTTGAGACAGGGTCTAGTTCTGTTGCCCAGGATGCAGTGCAGCGGTGAGATCTCGGCTCACTGTAACTTCCACTTCAAGCTCAAGTGATCCTTCCACTTCAGCCTCCCAAGTAGCTGGGTCCACAGGCATGTGCCACCACACCCAGCTAATATTTGTATTTTTTGTAGCGACATGGTTTCACCATGTTGCCCAGGCTGGTCATACTCCTGGGCTCAAGCAATCTGATCTGTTCACCTTGGCCTCCCAAAGTGCTGAGATTATAGGTATGAGCCACCATGCCCAGCTGTATTACATATATATTTACAATGCATATTTTTTAAAAAAAATCAGTGTCAATCACTTGAAAGTGACAATTGAAGGTTCTGATTTTTTTTTTTTTTTTTTTTTTGAGATGAAGTCTCATTTCTGTTGCCCAAGCTGGAGTGTAGCAGTGTGATCTCAGCTCACTACAACCTCCGCCTCCCAGGTTCAAGCAATTCTCCTGTCTCAGCCTCCTGAGAAGCTGGGATTACAGGCACCTGCCACCATGCCCAGCTAATTTTTGTATTTTTAGTAGAGATGCAGTTTCACCATGTTGGCTAGGCTGGTCTTGAACTGCTGACCTTAGGTGAGTCACCCTCCTCAGCCTCCCAAAGTGCTGGGATTACAGGCATGAGTCACTGGGCCCCGTCAATGTTCTGAATTTTTAAAAAATTAACCCTATATTCTAGGCCTTTCCTTAGCCCTTTTCTTAAAATTCCAATATTTTGTTTGTACTACCCCAATTCCCTGAAAGTCTAAAGGGTGACAAACATGCCCTATGCTGAATAATTTTTTGTTCTTTGACTCTGAACAATGCCCAGAAGAGGGTGCTCATAGAACAATCGGCCTTGCTTTAACCATGAAGCTAGGACACATCCTTTAGATCAAAGTTTGGTAACCCCAAATTCGGCAAGTGGGTGGCCATTTTGCTTCTTGGATACAACCATGGCTGCTATAATGATTGTAGTGTGTTAAGATTGCAGAAGGAGAAATGAAAAGTTCCCTATATTAAAAGCAATTCAAGAATACATTTTAAAGTTGGCGAAGAACTTTTAAATGATGAAAGACAGGGAGACAAATGATTACTTTTCCTTTTCATCAACTTTCTGTTGTACACATGGCTTCTTTTATAGTATAATTAATTTTAATATATATCAATTAAAACTTTTATTAGTAAAAAATAAAGCTAATAATTAATACTTTAAAAACCAAGTAGTATAGCTGACAGAATCTATCAATATATTGCTATTTCATTCAGCAATTTATCTTTGCTGTATCTAGAAAATGAAACTTCTGTTATGTTTTATGTTTTAGAATACTTAAGTATGTTACTACTCAGAATCCATAACATTATAATTTATACTTGCATTCTTCCATGGTAATACAAATCTTTCCAGAAAAAAACTATCAGAAAACAGGCAGCATATCTTTCCAACTGCATCCCCTCTTTACCAAACTCTTAAAATACCTCATATTGCTTTACTCATAGTTTTATGAATAGGGCTTAGAGTACACTGAGTTTTGCTGCTGCTTTGCAGTGACTTATACTAAATTCAGCTAAGCCAGAACCATACTCACCAGAGTTCTCCTTCCAGTATGGTTCTTTATTGCCAAGAGAGACATTCTGTGTGAAATCCAAAAGGAAGAAGTAAAGAAGTCTTTTTATGCTCTGAAACTTGGTGCAGGGTACTGTCTTAGTCTATTTTGTGCTGCTATCACAGAATATCTGAAACCAGGAAACTTATAATGAATGGAAATTTATTGCCTCCACAATTCTGGAGGCTGGGAAGTCCAATATTAAGGCACCGGCATCTGTCAGGTGACTTCTTACTGTGTTATCACATGGCAAAATAGTAGAAGGGCAAAGAGAAGGTAAGAGAAAAACAGAGACAGAGAAAGAGTGGGAAAGAGAGAGGGGGGGAACTTGTCTTTTTAAAATGGCACCAATCCCACCCATGAGGGCAAAGCCCTCATGGCCTAATCACCTTTTAAATGTCCCACCTCTTAATATTGTTACAATGGCAACTAAATTTCCACATGGACTTTAGAGGGAAAAATAAGCCATGGCAGGCACTATGCACTCTGTCCACCTGCATCCGTTACTGCTAGGCTGCGGCTTCACTACTTGGTGTATCAGGTTTGCAGTAATTCTAACTCACCAAATCTCCTCTTCCAGCTTCTCTGAGTCCTGAGCCAAGTGTGTGTGCAGGAGACACACTGTAGGAGATAAAAAGTGCCAGTTTCTCCTGCAGGTCACCCATAGCATCAAGGTTGGACATGGTAAGACACAGAAGAGGGTTCCAGTTTGTCCTCAATGGTCCCATTGGTTCTCATGAGTTCCAGTTTGTCCCTACTCTCCCATACATCCAGCTTTCCCTCTTAACAGCTGATCTGACAAACCTATGGTAACTTCAGGTGCAACACTGGATACAGAACCAATAGCCTTCACAGATTGCATCACCAGCTCTCACATTTGTGTAAGGTCCAGCCCTTATGATAATAAATCTCTTATTCTGTATAATGTGTGGCCATTTTGCTTCTTGGATAAAACCATGGCTGCTATAAGTATCTGTGTACATAGTCTTATTGCCTTTGCATTGTGAACAGTATGCTAAGCCTTGTGGTGTCCACTGTCTTAGGTAGAAGGAAGACTGGTCATTGGTGGTAGAAGAAAAGGAAGAGATGCTTAGAAAGGTAAAAAGCTTATGTAGGAATCTCCCAGAAAATCCTCAATACTAAAAATGCCTATGCTAGTTATCATTTGTTGCTTCTCATCTCCAAATCGAGCTTTCTTTGTCCAGTTTTGTGGTCTTCGAGCTGGACTCTGTAAACATTTATCCTTTGTCAATAGAGGGTGCTGGAGGGACAGTGGAGGAAGAAGGGAACTCAGCTTGACTGTTGTGGCTTGACTCTGCTGTGCTCTCCCTTGCTAGCTCTTGTGGTGGGTGGGGGTCAGCACATAGGACATCTAGTGACTCACCCAATTTAGTTTCAGTGGCACCATCTGGGGGACTTCTCAGTGAGTTTCCCGCCACTCTAGCAGGCAGCTTCCCAGTGAATCCCTCTGGCACCTCAGTGGACACCTCAGTGATGTCTGGTGAGTCTTGCAGATGCCCCAATGGGTGGCATCCCAGGAGATTGGACCAATGGTTCAGAAGTTTGGTTTCCTGCTGCCAGCCCTGGCCTGCAACATCTCAGGGAAATTCTCTGCAAGTCAGTGGGCCACAGACTTCCTTTCAAAGGGGTGTGAATCAGCCCTGGGTGAGGGGAGGGCCCTCTTCCAGATTTGTTCCTTCCCTTGTACTCCTTCCTTGGGAACAGCCTTAGGAGTAGTGGCTGTTCTTTGTACGTCTATTCCTGTGTCCATTATGGTTTTCTTTACCCTTAGTAGGCAATCCTCTGCTACTAGTTAATAATCATTTATATTAAACTTTCCCTGTGTGAATTACTGTGTGCCTTCTGTTTCCTAACTAGACACTGATAAAATGCCTTTTGCTCTTAGTAGCTATTTAAAAGAAAAAAATATAGAACTTAATTTTATTAGTTCAAGAGAAGGGACATAAATTATTTTTAATGTGATTATATAAAGAAAGGGATTGCCCAAATGTGCATTTTAGAGAGACTATTTGCTTTCTTTGGCCACCTGGGAAGGGTATTTCTCAAATCGGGCTCTACAGACCCTTCTGAGGAGACCCTTAGTCACTACAGCTATGAAACAAACCACCGCAAACACAATGGTTAAAACAACCATCATATATCACTCTCACATGTCTGACAGACGTACTCTCAAGTTGCATAAAAAATGGTGAAGACACAGGGCAGGATGAAGAACTGGGCCCCAAAATATCTCTACCACAGGGTCCATGGGCATTAATAATAGGTCTGTGAATTCAAACGATATTTTTAAAATTTCACTTTTCCATTTGGTGAGGAAATATATAGTGTAATCACTGTCATAGGACTTCAGTGCCTACATTTGTATTTATGGTTCAGTTCTTGCCAAGGAATCACCTTAAGTGAGTGTGCAGAGCTTAACCAGTAATGTAAAAAGAGGGTTATGTATGACTGTGGGGTATGTGAGAGCTCTCTGTGCTTTGACTGTCCTGAACAGCCAACTCAGAGAACCTGGCTGTGGGAACCCTAAGGGCTGAGCTGGCCTCTGATCAGGAGAGACAGAAGAATAGAAATTAATTCAGGAATTTACTGGAGAAGCTGAGAACCACGGAATCATACAGAGGTAGAAAATAGCCAACTCCCAGTTTTCAATAGTAGGTTTGCTGCAGATAACTGGTGGGCCATGAACCTGGAGCCCTCCAGAGAAAGTACCATCAAATTTTGATGTCTGTGTAACACTGATTTCTGCTATAACCCATCCTGTTATGGCAATGTATGTCTTGAGAAAAGGCTGAGCTGATGTAGTGCAGAGGAGGGTTCAACTTGCTGCAAATTATTTGAAGCAGGCATAGCCTAAGTTCAGGCCTATGCCAGAGAAAGATGACATATTTACTGGTAATTGCCTAACCTCCTGAGCACATAGGAGGGCAAGTTTAGGATCATTAGAGTTCTACTCAAACTGTGCAAGAATGTCCTTGAGGTGTGACCAAGTAACAAACAGTGCAGTAACTAAGAATGTTTTTACAGCTTTTATGAGACATTATCATACCATAGCAGTGATTATGTGTGTTTATAAGTTTTAAATCCATT
Source organism: Plecturocebus donacophilus (assembly GCA_004027715.1). NCBI lineage: Eukaryota > Metazoa > Chordata > Mammalia > Primates > Pitheciidae > Plecturocebus > Plecturocebus donacophilus. The sequence continues at coordinate 51,683 of PVKP010003700.1, forward strand.
TTTTGTTCTATAATAGTTTTGGACCAAGGCAGGTGGATCCCTTGAGGTCAGGAGTTTGAGACCAGCCTGGCCAACATGGTGAAACCCTGTCTCTACTAAAAAAAACAAATACAAAAATTAGCCAGGTGTGGTGATGGGTGCCTGCAATCTCAGCTACTTGGGAGTCTGAGGCAAGGGAATTCCTTGAACCTGGGAGGCACAGGTTGCAGTGAGCCGAGATTGCATCACTGCACTCCAGCCTAGGCAACAAGAGTAAAACTCCATCTCAAAAAAAAAAAAAAAAGTTTTAGACAAAATTTGCAAAGATAGGAGAGAGAGTTCTCATATAACTCACAAATAGTTTTCCCTACATTTAACATTTTACATTATTATGGTATACTAGTCACAATTAATGAACTGATGTTGATACACTATTATTAACTTATTAACTAAAGTCCATACTTTAGGCTTCCCTAGTGTGTGTGTGTGTGTGTGTGTGTGTGTGTGTGTTTTAATCTAATGTCCTTTTTTTTTCTTATCCAGGATCCCATTGAGGGTATGCATTACATTTATTTGTGGTATTTTTCTTAGGCTTCTCTTAGGTGGACAGTTTCTCTTTCTTAGCCTTTCCTTGCTTTTGATAACCTTGACAGTTTTGAGGAGTTTTGGTTATGTATTTTGTAGAATGTCAATTGGGATTTTTCTGATGATTATATTTTAATTATTGTTGCCATATTTACAATTGCTAGTTCCTTCCAACATCCCACCAAAAGTGTCAGAATTAGAAAGTGTGCCTCAAACACAAAGAGTTTGAAAATCCACTAGTCTACATCAACACAGATTGTAAAGAAGCGTGAGTCAAGGTTATTGAGATGCTCAGTCTACCATTCGAACTTCAGTTTCAAAAAGCCAGGTAGGCTTTTGGACCTTTTCCACAGTGGCTAGATGGACAGCAATCTCAATTTGTACTGTCTGCATGTCACCCAAAATGGCCAGGCCATCAGCCACCAGCCTCATTTAGCAGCCCTGACTTAGAAGACAATAACTCTTTGCCCAAAGGTTACTGTTGTAGTGATGCATCTTGAAGTTAAAAAGGAAGGTAAAGTACACATAATGACATTCTAAGTTGTCCCACAGTTTTCAACAGAAAATACTCTTAAAGTATAACCAGAAACAAGAAACCTTCAATGCAATATTTTCCTTTTTGTTTTTCAAATGAATAAAGTCCAAATTAGGGAAGAGAAACAAGTATATCCCATGAATTTGTAATGTCTACAATCATAGAAGTATTCTAGTATGGACAAGCTGTTGTGCCTCTTCTAGTAATTAAACCTGTGCAAGTTACAGCCTTAATTAAAACATCTTTTAGGAGTCTACTCTGGTCTTGATGAGAGTGAAGTTCCTAAGTGCTGGTAACTTTGGAGCACTAAACATTATTGACAATGCTGGAAATGGTACAGTCTTTACCTCAGTAAAGAAGACAATACCCGATATGTCCCCTGGAGCGCAAAATTAAAATATTTGTATTGGAATACAGACAGGCCGAAAGATGCGTTCCATGAACCAAAAAGTACTCACCGTGTTGGCCAGCTCTAGATAGCTTCCTCCTACAGAGTTACCAACATGCGGGGACTGCGTGAGCAGTTTGTGGAGAGCAGCCTGCTGATGCAAAGAGCTTCCGCCATACTCGAGCAGCTTCTGGAGGGCTGACTGGCTCTGCACATCCGGGCTCTGGAGGTCCCTGGCACCAGAATCATATTCCCAGCTCTCCCTGGCTGCTGATAAGGCACCTAAGTCCAGGAGAAGCAGAGAAAATGAAAAGACATTTCCTTCATTAGCCTGTGGGTGGCCAATAGGCAATAATTTGGAACCTCCTAAGCCATACATGTGCCAGCATCTCGGAACACATGTGGCACCCAGGCTGCATGCTAAGCACTTTCCCTTTCAAACCGACACATGGGGAGCCTGGAGATAAAAGCAATTTCAGGCAAAGCATTCAGAAACTATCCAATGAACATGTGCCCCCTAAACAGAAATGCTTGGCATAAAAGCAATGGAGAGCCAAGTAAAGGGAATCCAGATCAGAGTCACATCTGTGATTTACACAGGGCTAGTATATTAGCCTTAGCACTGATCATTCTTCTTCCCAAAAAGGAAGAAGGAAGCAAGAGAAATGACAGAAAGTTAAGATACAGCACTTTATCATGACTTTCTTTTTCTTTTCTTTCTTCCCTTCTTTATTTCCTTCCTTCCTTTCTCTATTCCGTTCTCTCTTTCTCTCTCTTTCTCTCCCTCTCTCTCTTTTTCTTTCTTTCTTTAACACAGGGTCTTGCTCTGTCATCCAGGTGGGAGTGCAGTGTCATGATCACAGCTCACTGCAGCCTCAACCTCCTGGAATCAAGTGATCCTCCTGCTTCATTAAAAAAATTTTTTATTTTGTAAACCTCATTTCTACAGTATGTTGCCCAGACTGGTCTCAAACTCCTAGGATCAAGCAATCCTCCTGCCTTGGCCTCCCAAAATGCTAGGATTACAGGTGTGAGCCACTGTGTCCAACAGTATCACGACTTTCTAATGTTGATATACTCTTACCTGAAGGAAGCTAGACTGTACTTTCCATTTAGGGATTGCAATGAAGCTGAGTTCTGGGCAATAGAATATGAACAGAAATGATTAGCATCACTGCTGGGCCTTGCTTATAAAGTCCCTTGCTTATAAGCTGGGCCTTGCTTATAAAGCTGCGCAGTGTGTGATTCTCCATACCCTTTGCCTTCCAGCCTGAGTCAGATGGGAATGGTACCCTTTAGCCATGTGGTACAGATGGTGGAGCCACAAGGTAGATGGAAGATGCCTGGATCCCAGAATCATCACTTGCAGAAGAGCTGTCTGCTCATCCTAAGTACCCTGTTTTGACTTAATATGATTAGAAAAGAAATTTTTTTTAAACATGCATTTTATTTCATTGGTTTTTGGGGAACAGGTGGTGTTCGGTTACATGAATAAGTTCTTTAGTGGTGATTTCTTTTCTTTTTCTTTGTCTTTTTTTTTTTTTTTTTGAGCTGGAGTCTTGCTCTGTTGCCTAGCTGGAGTGCAGTGGCGTGATCTCATCTAACTGCAACCTCTGCCTCCCCGGTTCCAGCAATTCTCCTGCCTCAGCCTCCTGAGTAGCTGCAACTACAGGCGTATGCTACCATGCCCAGCTAATTTTTTTATTCGTTTTAGTAGAGATGGGATTTCACCAAGTTGGTCAGGATGGTCTTGATCTCTTAACCTTGGCCTTCCAAAGTGCTGAGATTACAGGTGTGAGCCACCACACCCAGCTTTAGTGGTGATTTCTAAGATTTTGGTGCATTCATCACCTAAGCAGTGTATGCAGTGCTCAATGTGTAGTCTTTTATCCCTCACCCCTCACCCACCCTTTCCCCCGAGTCCCCAAAGTCCACTGTGTCACTTTTATGCCTTTATGTCCCCATAGCTTAGCTTCCACTTATGAGGGAGAACATATGATGTTTGGTTTTTTCTATTCCTGAGTTATTTCACTTAGAATAATGATCTCCAGTTCCATCCAGGTTGCTATGAAAGCCATTGTTTTGTTCCTTTTTATGGCTGACTAGTATTCCATGGTGTATATATACCACATTTTTTTTTAACCACTCATTGATTGATGGGCATTTGGGCTGGTTCCATATTTTCACAATTGCAAACTGTACTGCTATAAACATGCATGTGCAAGTATCTTTTTCATATAATGACTTATTTCCCTCTGGGTAGGTATCCAAGAGTGGGATTGCTGGATCAAATGGTAGATCTACTTTTAGTATTTAAGGTGCTTCTATTGTGTTTGATTCACCATATATTTTTGGTTTGCTGTTAGAGCAGCTAGTATTATCTTAACTATTACAGATGATTAGAAGGTAATAAAAGATGCTAATATTTATAATACAAATGGGAAAGTACAATGAAAAAGTAGAACTAAAGGGGGTATATCTAGCTCAATCTACCTGGAGATGAAGGGGAATGTTCAGGGAAAGCTTCCTGGAGGAGAAAGCCTGATGCTTCAGTTGTTACTCTTTCCAGAAAAAAATGGATTTGAGGTAAAGCCTGCTTCCTTGTGTTGCGTTGTTCACTTCTGAATGGAAGTCTCTTGTGGATGCATCCTGTTGGTGAAGCCTAGGTTGCATGCCTCTAGCTGCAAGGAAAGCTGGGTAAATGTGTTTTCTGGTTTTACTTTAGAGAGGCAGTATTTATAAGGTGAGACATTTCCTAAACAGGGAAGGGTGCTTAAAAGGCCTGGGCAGCCAGAAAACAGACAATGGTCTATGCACAGGACGTGTACTAGGTCCTGGGGATATAGCAGTAGGCATGAGAAACTGTAGTCCCTGACTGCAAAAATCTCCTTCTGGAGGGTCTTTAATACATGGCTTTTAATGACAAAAAAAGGGACACAAAATGATCCAATCTGCACTGTGATATGAGAACATATATAGATTATAATTTACTTGAGAATAATTACATACAGCAAACTGCAGTTTGTGTACAGTGAGTTCTGACATGAATGTCCAGTCTCCCCTTATCAGGTATTGATGAATTTAATCACCGTGAATAGGTAACCTGTCTTCAGATGGTTTCCTACTCTTCTGGCTCTGCTGATCCTCTCCAGTCAGTCTAACCCAATATCTTTTTGTACAGTGCCTTTATAGCTGGGATGCATCAACTGCTTTGTATCAAAGCAGGCAATTCTGTCACTATGTTAGCAATTGCTCCAAGTTTATTTTAATGTTAAAGTCTATTGATTGCATTGCAAGGGAGGTTTTTCTTTCCTTAACATAGCCTGGCAAATGCCTGCCTTCCCTCCCCCTGTTCCTCTGAACACTGTCCATTATCTGCCTAAATGCTTCAGTGTCTCTGTTCTGGCTCCAGCAACACGTGACAAGAAGACTAATGGAGGTCAGAGTTGAAAAGTGGAGCCCCCACATTGGATCGAGTCATGGACTGACTTATATCTCATATGTAAGACATGGGGCTGGGTCTTGCCTCATATGTTCACCACAGTACTCTCAGCATGGTACAGAGGGCTTGTGATATATCTAGCATTTAATAAGCATTTATTGAATGGATTGCTGAGTTATCCATGGTTGTAGTACTCCAGAGTTTCACTTTTTAACCTGGAAATACAACATGGAAGTTACTTTTTAAAATCAAAATAAATTATACACATAAACTTTTTCTTTATGCAAACATGAAGCCTCATTCTCAAATAAGAAAATACAAGTTCTGAGATAGAGTAAGGTGATTAGAAGCCTGAATAGAAGCCTCCACCGATCATCCCCCTGTACGGAAACATCAAATTTTAATAAGTACCTACACATAAAATAGCACCATCATCAGAACTAACAATCAGGTAATCAATCACAGTTCCTGGTTTTAACTTCCTCTTGCTGAAAGAGGCACTGAAGAGGGTAGGAAAGACAGTCTTGAATCGCCAACACCACTCCTTCCCTACCTTCCAGCAGCAGTTACGCACTGTGGAGAATCTGTGCTCACGGGAGAGGGAAAGCACAGCAAGTGGGTGACTTGGTATTGAACTCAGTGCTGCCTTGTCACAGCAGAGAGCCACCCTGTGCTGGGCGCAGCCACTGCCTACCATGGAGGGAGCATTTGGATCAGCCCCAGCCAAAGGGGAATTGCCCAACCCAGCAGTCGGAACTTGAGTTTCTCAGCAAGCCTTGCCACAGTGGGCTAACGTGCTCTGGGGTTCTAGATAAACTTGAAAGGCAGTCTAGGACACAAAGACTGCAGTTATTCCTAGGCAAATCCTAGTGCTGGACTGGGCTTAGAGCCAGCGGACTAGGGCATCATGTGACCTAGTGAGACATCGGCCGGTGTGCCTAAGGGAGGGCTTGCGTCACTACTTCAATAACCCCAGGCAGCGCAGCTTGCAGCAAATAAAGTGATGCCTTCCTTCTGCTTGAGGAGAGGGCAGAGAAGTGTAAAGAGGATTAAGTCTTGCATCTTGGAAATCAGCTCAGCCATAACAGGACAGGGCACCAGGCAGAGTCATGAGGCCCCCGTTCTAAGCTCTAGCTTCCAGACATTTCTAGACATACACTAGGCCAGAAAGGAAGCTTCTGCCTTGAAGAAAAAGACCCAATTCTGGCAGGATTCATCACCCGATGACTAAATAGTCATTGGACCCTAAATAATCAGCAGTAGTAGCCAGACTGTACTTGACTTGGGCCTCAGGTGAGACTCAGAGCTATGCCGGTTTCAGGTGAGACCTAGCACATTCCAACCTGTGTTGTCTACAGTGAAAGACTCCTTCTATTTGAGAAAAACAGAGGGGAAAGTAAAGAGGACTCTGTCTTGCACCTTAGGTACCAGCTCAGCCAAAGGAGGGGTAGAGCAACAAGCATGCTTTTGGACAGCACCTGCCCTGGGCCAGAGGGGAGCCCATTGCCCTGAAAGTGAGTCCCAGGCCTTGTAGCATTCACCAAAAGTTGACTGAAGAGCTTTGCACTTTAAGTGAACATTGATGGTGTCCTGGCAGAACTCACTGTGGGCCAGTGGTGGTGGCCACTGAGAGAGGCTTCTCTGCCTGTGGAAAGGGGAAGAAAGAGCAGGAAGAACTTTGTCTTGTGGTTTGAGGGCCAGCACAGCCATAGTAGAATATAGCACCAGGTAGACTTTAAGGTTTGTTACTCCAATCCACGGCTCCCAGACAGCATTTCTGACCTGCCTGGGGCCTGGGGGATCTCACTGCCCTGAAGGCAAGGACATAATCCTGGCTGGTTTCCCAACCTGCTGTAAAGGCCTAGGACCTTGAGTGCATATAGGTAGTAGCCACATAGTGGTTACAGTGGACCTTGGGTGACATCCAGTGCTGTGCTGACTTTAGGTCTGACTCAGTGCAGTCCTTGTGGTGGGTGCCACAGGGGTGGTTGCATCACCACACTCCCAGTTCCACGTGGCTCAGCACAGAGAAAGAGAGGCTTCATATGTTTGGGAGAAAGTAAGGGAAAAGAACAAGAGTCTCTGACTTGTAATCCACAGAATTCTTCCAGATCTTATCCAAGACCACCAAGGTGGTACCTCTATGAGTCTGAAAAATACACAGTATTATTGGGCTTGATGCCCAAGTCCCTTTGGATGCTGGAAGGCCTTCCCAAGAAGGACAGGCACAAACAAGGCCAGACGTGAAGACTACAATAAATACCTAACTCTTCAATGCCCAGACACTCATCTGCAAGCATTAACACCATCCAGGAAAACATGACTTTACCCAAAAACTAAATAAGCCATCAGGGACTAATCCTGGAGAAACATAGATATATGACCTTCCAGGCAGAGAATTCAAAATAGAATTATTTGAGGAAACTCAAAGAAATTCAGTATAACACAAAGATGGAATTTAGAATTCTATCAGATAAAGTTAATAAAGAGATGGAAATAATTAAAAGGAATTAAGCAGAAATTCTAGAGTTAAAAAGTACAATTGGCATACTGAAGAATGTATCAAACAGATCACTCTACCTGTGCTGAGCCACCTAGAGTTTGGGGAGGGGTAACACAAGCACAATCAGAGGAGACAAAAGAAAAAAATAAAAAACAATGAAGCATGCCTACAAGATCTAGAAAATAATCTCCAAAGGGTAAATCTAAGAGATGTTGGCCTTAAAAAGGAGATAGAGACAGAGACAGGGGTAGAAAGTTTATTAAAAGGAGGCCAGGTACAGTGGCTCATGCCTGTAATCCCAGCACTTTGGGAGGCTGAGGCAGGTGGATCACCTGAGGTGAGGAGTTCCAGACCAGCCTGGCCAACATGGTGAAACTCCATCTCTACTAAAAATACAAAAAGAAAAAAAAAATTAGCCAGGCATGATGGCAGGCACCTGTAATCCTAGCTACTCAGGAGGCTGAGGCAGGAGAATTGCTTGAATGCGGAAGGCGGAGGTTGCAGTGAGCCAAGATCATGCCATTGTACTCCAGCCTGAGCAACAAGAGTGAAACTCTGCCTCAAAAAAACAAACAGAAAAACCAAAAAAACAAAAAGTTTACTGAAAGAGATATTATTGGAATACCTCTCAAACCTAGAGAAAGATATCAACAGTCAAGTATAAGAAGGTTATAGAACACCAAACAGATTTAACCCAAAGAAGTCCACCTCAAGGTATCTAATAATCAAACTCCCAAAGGTCAAGGATAAAGAAAGGATCATAAAAGCAGAAGAGAAAAGAAACAAATAATATACAATGGAGTTCTAATATGTGTGGAAGCAGACTGCTCAGTGTAAACCTCACAGGCCAGGAGAGAGTGGCATGACATATTTAAAGTGCTGAAGAAAAGAAAAAAACCTTTTACATTAAGATAGTATATCTGGTGAAAATATCCTTCAAACATGAAGGAGAAATAAAGACCTTCACAGACAAACAGAATCTGAGGAATTTCATCAACATCAAACGGCCTATAAGAAATGCTAAAGGATGTTCTTTAATCTGAAAGAAAAGGATATTAATGAGCAACAAGAACTCATCTGAAGGTGTAAAACTCAGTGGTAATAGTAAGCACACAGAAAAAGACAGACGATTGTAATACAGTAATGGTGGCATGTAAACTACTCTTATAAGTAGAAAGATTAAATGATGAACCAATAAAAAACAATGACTACAAGAACTTTTTAAGACATAGTACAATGAGACATAAAGAGAAAGAACAAAAAGTTAAAAAACGGGGAAGATGATAAAGTATAGAGTTTTTATTAATTTTCTTTTTGTGTGTTTCTTTTTGTTGTTTATGCAATCAGTGTTAAGTTGTTATCAGTTTAAAATAATGGGTTATAAGATATTAATTGCAAGCCTTGCAATAACATTAAATCAAAAAACATACACTGAATACACAAAAAATAGAAAGCAAGAAATTAAACCACACCACCAAAGCCAATAACCTTCACCAAGAGGAAGACAGAAAGGAAGCAAAATAGGAAAAGAAGGCCACAAAACAATCAGAAAGCAAATAACAAAATGGTAAGAGTAAGTCCTTACTTACCAATAATAACGTTAAATGTAAATGGGCTAAATCCTCCAGTCAAAAGACAGAGTGCCTGAATGGATAAAAAATCAAAACCAAATGACCTGTTGCCTACAAGAAACATGCTTTACCTAAAGATACACATAGACTGAAAATAAAGGGATGAAAAAAGATATTCCATGCCAATGGAAACCAAACAGTAGCTATACTTGTATCAGACAAAATAGATTTCAAGAAAAAAACTAGAAAAAGAGACAAATAAGGTTATTATATAATGAAAAAGGGGTTGATTCAGCAAGAGGATATAACAATTGTCATTATGCACTCAACAATGAAGTACCCAGATATATAAATATTATTAGAGCTAAAGAGAGAGAGAGAGAGATCTCAATGCCATAATAGCTGGAGACTTTAACATTTCATTTTCAGTGTTGGACAGATCTTCCCAATAGAAAATCAGCAAAGAGACATTGGACCTAATCTGCATAATAGAACAAATGGACCTACCAGATATATACACAACATATCCTCAATGTCTGTAGGATACACATTCTTCTCCTCAGCACATGGGTCATTCTCAAGGATAGAATATATTTTAGGTCACAAAGTAAAAGTACTAAAACATTCAAAAAACTGATAATATCAAGCATCTTTTCTGACCACAGTAGAATAAAACTGGAAATCAGTACCAAGAGGAATTTTGAAAATGATACAAACACATGGAAATTAAACAATATGCTCCTGAATGACCAGTGGGTCAATGAAGAAAATAAGAAAGAAATGGAGAAATTTCTTGAAACAAATGATAACGGAAACACAGCATTCCACAACCTATGGGTTACAGTGAAAGCAGCACTGAGAGAAGCTCATACCTACCAATGCCTACAACAAAAAGTAGAAAAACAAATAAACAACCTAATGGTGCACTTCAAATTACTAGAAAAGCAAGAGCTAATCAAACCCAAAATTAGCAGGAAAAAATAATAAAGATTAGAGCAGAAATAAACAAAATTGAAACAAGTAAAACAATACAAAAGATCAATAAAACAAAGAGTTGGTTTTTTGAAAAGATAAATAAAATTGACAAACTTTAAAGACTAAGAATAAAAAAGAGAAGACTCAAATAAATAAAATCAGAGGTGAAAAAGGAAACATTATAACTGATACTGCAGAAATTCAAAGGATCATTAGGTGGCTACTATGAGCAACTATGCCAACAACTTGGAAAACCTAGAGGAAATGAATAAATTCCTAGACACATACAGCTTACCAAGATTGAACCATGAAGCAATCCAAAGCCTGAACAGACCAATATGAAATAATGAGATCGAAGCTGTACTGAGTCTTCCTGTAAAAAATGCTGGGACCCAATGGCTTCACTGCGGAATTCTACCAGACATTTAAAGAACTAACGCCAATCCTACTCAAAGTGATCAAAAAGATAGAGGAGTACAGAACACTTTCATACTCATTCTATGAGGTAAGTATTACCCTGATACCAAAACCAGAAAAAGCCACATCAAAAAAACCTACAGGCCAATATCCCTGATGAACATCGATGCAAAAATCCTCAACAAAATACTAGTAAATTGAATTAATCAACACAGTAAAAGTTACTCATCATGATGAAGTGGGATTTATCCTAGGGATGCAAGGATGGTTCAACATATACAATCAATCAGTGTGATACATCATATCAACTGAATGAAGGACAAAAACCACATGATCACTTCAACTGATGCTGAGAAAGTATTTGGTAAAATTCAATATCCCTTCATGATAAAAATCCTCAAAAAACTGAGTATAGAAGGGATGTGCCTAAACATAATAAAAGCTATATATGGTAGACTCACAGCTAGTATCATACTGAATAGGGAAAAGCTGAAAGTCTTTTCTCAAAAATCTGGAACATGAAAAGGATACTCAGTGTCACTACTGTTATTCAACATAGTATTGGAAGTCCTAGCTACAGCAATCAAACAAGAGAAAGATATAAAGGGCATCTAAACTGGAAAAGAAGAAGTCAAATTATCCTTGTTTGCATAAGATATGTTCTTATATTTGGAAAAAACCTAAACACTCCACCAAAAAGCTATTAAAACTGATAGACAAATTCAGTAAAGTTTCAGGATACAAAATCAACATACAAAAATTAGCAGCATTTCTATATGCCAATAGTGAATGATCTGAAAAAAACATTTAAAAAGTAATTCCAAGTACAATAGTCACAAATAAAATTAAGTATCTAAAAATAAATTTAACTGAAGAAGTAAAAGATATCTATAATGAAAACTGTAAAACACTGATGAAAGAAATTGAAGAGAACCGCCCCAAAATGGAAAGATAATCCATGTTCATGGATTGGAAGAATCAATATTGTAAAAATGTCCACACTAACCAAAGCAATCTACAGATTCAATGCAATCCCTATCAAAATACCAATGACATTCTTCACAGAAATAGAAAAAACAATCCTAAAATTTATGTGAAACCCCAAAAGACCCAAACAGCCAGAGCTATCCAGAGAAGCAAAGAGAACAAAACTGGAGGAATCACAATAGCTGACTTTAAATTATGCTACAGAACTAAGTAACCAAACAGCATGATACTGGCATATAAACAGACATATAGGCTAGTGGAACAGAATAGGGAACCCAGAAACAAGTCCACACACTTACAGTGAACTCATTTTTGACAAAGGTGTCAAGAACATACATTGAGGAAGAGAGTCTCTTTAATAAATTGTGCTGGGAAAACTGATATCATTCAGAAGAATAAAACTAGACCTCTATCTCTCACCATATACGAAAATAAAAATGAAATAAAGACTTAGATGTAAGATTTCAAACTATGAAACTATCACAAGAAAACATTGAGGAAACTCTGCAGGACATTGGTCTGGGCAAAAATTTCTTGAGTAATAGCCCCAAGACACAGGCAACCAAAGCAAAAATGGACAAGTGAGATTACATCAAGTTAAAGAGCTTCTGCACAGCAAAGGAAACAATCAACAAAGTGAAGAGACAGCCCACAGAATGGAAGAAAATATTTGCAAACTACCCATTTGGCAAGGGAATAATAACCAGAATATATAAGGAGCTCAAACAACTCTATAGAAAAAAAATCTAATAATCTGATTTTAAAATGGGCAAACAATATGATAGAGATTTCTTAAAAGAAGACATAAATAGGCATATGAAAAGGTGCTCAATATCATTGATCATCAGAGCAATGCAAATCAAAATTACAATGAGATATTATCTCGCCCCAGTTAAAGTGGATTTTATCTAAAAGACAGGCAATAATAAACACTAGTGAGGTTGTGGAGAAAAGAGAACCCTCGTGCACTGTTGGTGGGAATGTAAATTTGTACAACCACTATGGAGAACAGTTTGGAAGTTTTTCAAAAACCTAAAAATAGGGCAACCATAGGATCCCGCAGTCCCACTGCTAGGTGTATACGCAAAAGAAAGGAAATCAGTGTATCGAAAGGACATCTGCACTCCCAGTTTATTGCAGTACTGTTCAAAATAATCGCGATTTACACGCAACTTACGCGTTTATCAATAGACCAATGGACGAAAAGAACATGGTATGTATATACAATGCAGTACTACTCAGCCATTAAAAAGAAAGATCTTTTTATTTGCAACAACGTGGATGGAACTGGAAGTCATTAGGTTAAGTGAAATAAGCCAGGCACAGAGAGACAAATTCTACATGTTCTCACTTATTTGTAGGAGCTTAAAATTAAAACAATTGAACTCATGGAGATAGACAGTAAGGATGGTTACCAGAGCTGGAAAGGGTAGCGGTAGAAGTAGAGGGGAAGTGGGGATGGTTAATGTGCACAATAAAATAGAAAGAATGAATAAGATCTACTATTCACTAGCACAACGGGGGACTGTAGTCAATAATTTAATTGTGCATTTAAAAATAATGAAAAGAGTATAATTGGATTGTTTGTAACACAAAGGATAAATGCTTGAGGGGACAGATACCCCTTTTACCATGATGTGATTATTATGTATACATGCCTATATAAAAGTATCTAATGTACTTCATAAATATATACACCTAAATGCACCCAAAATATTTTTTAAAAATATAACAGTTCTGGAGTAACACAGTCAAAGGAAGCTTCATTTGAAATTTATTATGCCATATTAACAGACCTAAACCCAGTTTCTGGCAGAATCACTTAATTAGGTTAGCCAAGCTCCATATTAATCAGTAAGATTAAAAGGCCTCATCTTATTACCATAACAATTTTGCTGAAGTGATGCTGAGGATCTCAGATCCTCTGCTACGGAGCCAAAACCAATCATAATAGCATCCACATAAATGGAACATATAAAGGGAAGTGCACTTAAAAAATATATATACTAGACTGTTCCCATTACTGGCTTTTAATCTGTCTTCACGTTAGATATTTTTCTCAATAAAAACCAACATTCATGAGACAAAAACTAGTCATTTAATAGTGATGATCTCACTAAAAAACTTTGAAAATGTAGGTCCGGTAACTATCTTTCTTTTGCCCTTTGAAGCATGATGGTAGCTGATGGCTCATATACAGCCTCTTGACAGCCTGTGTTCATCTCCTTGTGAACCTCAAATTGGTTCCTGGGCTCCAAGAAAAAAAAAAAAAAGCTTACTGTCTACCTATACTTTTTACTCTTCCCTCCCTCTCTCCTGTCTTCCCATCCTTTCTGCTTGCCTGCCCTCCAACAGATTTTGAGAACTCACTAAGTAATATATACTACAAGAAATACTAGAAATATTAATTCAAAGCTAAGATAAAAATCTTTGCTGTAAAGAGCTTACCATCTGGTGGAAAGGTAGAACATTCTATGACTTTTCTGAAGCATTCAAATTATTTCCTTTTTTTTCCCCCTGCATCAGCACTGAGGGGCAGTGGGAGAAAGGGTTCCTGAATGCGCTCTCTCAAATTTCACTTTTATCAAATCTGTAGTGAGACGAGGAAGGGGCTCCTTTTTCCTCTCAGACATTTGAATCAGTATTTGTGTATTAACATGAATGCTTTTCCTTAACGTTCAAGTTATTCTTCATCAGAAGAAATTTTGTAAATACATCATCAGGTTACAACCCTCAATTCCTGCTTAATATTTCTCTTTTAAGCATACTGTAAGTGAGAGAAAAATTAAGGATGTAATTTTAATATGATTTGGATTTTGTCTGACATCTGCACATTAGGTAAATGGTCTCATGAGCCCTCTTGTAATATGGTTTTTCATATTACACCCATTCCCCACAGAGATGTGGCTCTGCTTTTTCTCCTTGACATGGACAGCATTGTGTCAAGGTCCCCTGGCTCACTAGGTTCCAGCCAAGCTGACCTTCTGGATCTTCTAATATAATGGGTGCTTTCGAGGCACAGGCCTTTCACGTGCTGTTTTGTGCTGGAAATGCTGCTCCTCACATTCTTTGCTGGACTCAGGTCTCAGACTTACTGAGTTCCCAAACAAATAACAAAGCCACTGTTAGGAGCACTTCCAACACCTCTCCACTCTCAGGCCAGAAGCAGGAAGGCTTGGGGGTCATGAGCACTAGCTTTGGCTTTGGACTTTCTGCATTTGAGTCCCAGCCATGCCCTTAGCAACAGTCATGACAAGGTAATGAGAAGGAAGACAGTTTTGACCACAGAGAAATTGCAAAAAACAAAAAAAATAAATATTATAGGTTTAAATATCTCTCTATATGATCTCACAATATTACTTAAATGTTGAGTTCCCTTTTGGTTAGCAGGTTTTTGCACATAAATTGTCCAATAATAACCAAACATAAGTGGTCCCACAGATACATGTAAACATTTAAACCAATACAGAGTTAATAACCTGTGAAAGCCTCCTCATTTATTCCATCTGGCCTAGTGGGTCAACATGGGATTCTTAACATTGGTCAGTCTATACATGGTTAGGCTACCTATACCTGTCTATACTGGTCACTTAGCAAAGTACATGAGACACTTTAGCCATGATATATCTTGATTTTTAGCAGACCATATGAAGATAGATATCTATCACCTGACATAGCCACATGCACAGGACTGTTTTCTACAATAACTAGAGTGGACAATGGAATCTTCAATCATTTTTATTTTTAGGACTGGTAGGAAGACAACTGACAAAGGTCACTTCTAGGCACTAATTCCTTCATAAGCTTACCACTGGTCCATTGTCCACTGGGAGTGAATATCAGCAATTTGCCAATATAATTCTATTAATTAGGACAAGCTAGATTATGCTGCAGTAACAAAAAGACCCCATCCCCCGCCACCAAATCTCAGTGGCTTAAACATAAAAGACTTGTTTCTCTGCACACTGCCATCTGAGGGTCAGCAAGACCTCTGCTCATTGTAATCACTCAGCATTATCTGTCACTATCTAGTGGGAAGAGAATATTCTAGAGAGTCTGACATTGGCAGCTGAATGCTCTGGTGCACAAGTGACTCACATGGCTCATAACCCATTGGCCAGATATAGTCATACGGCCCAACCCTACCCTGAGGGGATACCAGTCATGTAATCTTACCGCATGTCCAGAAGGGGCAAAACTGGAAACATCTGGTGAACATAAGAACAGAGTTTAATATTGATTGGATTTTTGTATTCTTTCAAATATGATAACATCTGAAGGTTTCTTTTCCTTTTCTTTTTTGAAACAAAGTCTTGCTCTTTTGGCCAGGCTGGAGTACAGTGGCACAATCTCGGCTCACTGCAACCTCCACTTCTCAGGACCAAGAAATTCTTCCATTTCAGCCTCCCGAGTAGCTAGGATTACAGGTGTGTGCAACCACACCAGCTAATTTTTGTATTTTTAGTAGAGACAGGGTTTCACCATGTTGGCCAGGCTGGTTGTGAACTCCTGACTTCAGGTGATCTGCCCTCCTCGGTCTCCCAAAGTGCTGGGATTATAGGCTTGAGCCACCGTGCCCGGCCCCTTTTTGTTCTAGACTTTTTATTGTACTATGACCAACCACATACCCTGTATTATTATTATTATTGTTCAACATCCAGAATTAATGGCCTTATTGAGACCTTATTCTTGGCCTGTTAATGCAAGAATGTGGCAATTGCACTTCGTTCTTACATAGAAAAATATTTAGAAAAAAAAAGTCACCTTTTCTATCTGAATACAATATTCTTATCAAGAAATCTCTGTGAGTATATTTATGTATACACACATATGATATAGATGTCTGCATACATATGCATATATTCCAGCTTTTACATTAACAACCAAAGAAGGAAATACTATGTGTAAAACATAGTGGCATAAGAAAAAAATCCGAATTCACATTTTGCCTGTATTTTGACAATCAAAAAAGAACTATAAAAACAAATGCTGACCAACTTCACCTTAGTTAAAGCATCCACAGAAAGATCAGGAGCGTTATCAAAGGAAGTACAAGAAGTGCCAACCTCAAAGGGCATCAGCAAGGACCCTTTACCAAAGCTAGAGGATCTTCTCTTGGGTTTGGGAATTTGCCTTCTTTCAACATTATTTGTATTACCTTTTAAAACTAATTTCATCTCACTCCTATTGTGCATTTCATAGGTCATCTCCTAAAGAGTTAAAACAAAGAGTCAAACAGAGGACTAGTAGGTAGGCAGGGCTCACTCAAGCCAGCACTCGCTCTTCTTTTGCTGGTTTTTCTTAAAGGCTCCTCAATGAGGAAATTACCACTGTATTAGTCGGCTTGGGCTGTCATAACAAAATACCAAAGCTTAGGTGGCTGATGCAACAGAAATATATTTTCTCACAGTTCTGGAGGATAGAAATCCAAAATGCGATGCCAGCATGATCAGGTTCTGGTGAGGGCCACGTTCCTGGCTTGTAAATAGCTACCTCTTACTGTGTCCTCACATGGCAAGAAGAGCGGGCAAGAGCTAGCTCTGCAGTGTCTCTTCCTATAAGGGCCCCAATCCCATCATAAGGCCCTACTCCATGATCTCATCTAACCTTAATTACCTTCCAAAGGCCCCATCTCCAAATGCCATTACACTGGGGGGTCGGGTTTCCACCTACCAATTTAGGCAGGGGACACAGACATTCAATCCATAGCAGCCATTAAGCAGTTGCTCTCCAGGCCAGTAAGGAAGCTGCATGGCACCTGGCATCCCTGTAAGTAGACATTCAAAGCCCTCCCTGTGCCCAGAGATGGTGGTCTCTGCACAAACAGAAACAAAGGAGGCCATCATATCTGCCACTATAATGCCTACTGGGCCCTCTGAAGTGAGAGACAAGGTGTATTTTTTAGACACAGGGTCTTGTTCTGTCATCCAGGCTAGAGTGCAGTGGTCCAATCATAGCTCACTGCAGCCTCCAACTCCTGAGCCTGAGTCTAGCAGTGGTCCTCCCGTCTCAGCCTCCCAAGTGGCCAGGCTAATCTTTTTATAGAGGCAGGGTTTCACTACGTTGCCCCAGCTGGTCTCGAACTCCTGGCTTCAGGTGATCCTCCTGCCTCGACCTTCCAAAGAGCTAGGATTACAAGTGTGAGCCTCCATGCCTGGCATGTACATATATATATATATATATATGCATTTATATATAACATTCCAGTTAGAAATATATAACATATATTACACATTATATAATATATATTTTATGTAATATATATCAAGTTATACGTATATATAGATTTTAACTGGAATATTTAGTGTTTGAAGGTAGCAGGGCATAAATTCTAAATGTTTCTTTCACTTATCCGAATAGCACAGGAAACGAGTGGCAATTTGACATATTTATAAAACATATCACTGGAAAATCCTGCTCTCAGAGAGAATGCTAAAACAGAAAAACCTGCCAAACACTGAGATATTTGCCCTGCTGGGTATTTGGCAGCTACAGATTAGTACTTTAATCCCATCTTCAAAGTGTCACCCAGGTTTGGCTCCTAGGTCTACAATTATAGTACTTATTTACCAAAGGCACTATGCCACCTTCCCAGCAGGCCAAGAATCCTGTGAGAACAAGACAAGCCAAAGCATCTGGAACACCTAAACTTTACCTTAAGGATGGTAACAATTCTGATAGCTAACAGCTATTCAAAGCCCACCACACCAAGGACAGGGAACTGTACTAAGCATTTCACATATATTACCTTTGGTCCTACCAGTAGCCTATGAATTGCCACAATTATTTTTCCCATTGTTAGAAGAGGACACATTTTCTCTCTTACAGCTTAATTTTGTAGACATTGTTCATTGGCATAGAATAGTGGTTAAGAGCTGGGGTTTTATAGTCATGCTGCTTAGTATCAAGTTTAAAGACACTGTAACCAGCTATGCGACATCAAGCAAGTTATTTGGCCTCAGTTTCTTAATCTTTAAAATAGGGATAAAAATGTGTACTTTCATGGGGGAGTTGTGAAAATTAAATAAAGTTAAAATATATATAGCATTTAAGATAATCCCTGGCATATAATAAACTGATCAACAAATGTTAGCCATTATCTGATCACAATGCACAATTATTTATTTGGAATTGATTTTAGATAACACATAGCAAATATATGGGGAAAATGTATACAAATATATAGGGAAAAGGTATATTCCAGTCTTTGGTTATTGGGTTTGACAGACTTAACTTCCACTTGGCCAGCTCTAATCTTGAGAGGACATTGGCCTTCCCAAAACTTGTGGCCAGTACCATGAGGAAATCCACACTTCCTGGCAGGGACAATGACTTAAAAGCGGAGTAGGCATGATTTGTTAATTAGATCTGTGCTCCGGCCACCCCTCTGTTTTCTACCTCTAGCTTCTTTTCCATCCTTCATTTGAGTGCTGGATCCTCTCATTGCAACTCAGGCAGATGAAAATGCAGAGTGTTTAGGGGATCCTGAGACCTGTATTAACAGTATCTTATGATATTGTCTCTGTTTAGTGGCCCTGTATCTTTCAGTTATGCAGGTTCTTTAGAGAACACTGACTAATTTATTACCCTCATTGGCAAGAAGGAAAATAATCCTTTCAATATACCAGCAGCAGCTACCTTTATGAATTTAAAGCTACCACATTGCCACAAGAAGCATGGGATAATTTTAACAAATTGGCTGCCAGGTGTCAGCTGTCCCTGTCACAACACATTTACTATTTCTAGATAATACTGACATCAACAGAAGCAGCAGTAAGCCGTTTAGTCCACAACAGAATCACCATGAGTCTTTAGTCATTCATTAATGTCAATGCTTGGTATGAAATTCAGGAACCTGATCCCCATGAGGGCCACTAGCCTACTCCACTACAAATTACATTGCAAAAACAGGCCAATTGTCTTAAAATCTGTGCCTGTGGTCACAAGGAGAATTGGGTGGGAATGTACAGATAAATAGAGTCTATCTTTCCTTCTCCTGAGGAAAAATAAAAAACAATTCAAAGGATATGTCTACTAAGGGGCGGTAAATAATATTACCTATCAGGTAGTTCTTTGCCCTTTGTCTGCCTTCAGGAAGTGAGCCTATTAGTGTCTTATTTAGAACATACATATGTCACATGTATCCTATCTAGGGCCAATGTACTGAATTTCAATTAACATTGGAAATAGAATGGAAGATATATTTTGAAATGCAACTGCCTCTCTACTTCCCCCACCCCAAGACTGTTGATATGTGCCAAGAAAGAAAGAAATGAGGAAAAATTTCTTACTGAAGCATGCTTATCAACACCATCACCATTAGTGGATATTTTTAATGTCCCAATGTGCCCAAGTGAGTTCAGCAATCCTTGATGTCTTTAAGCACAGGCCTGAGAACGCTTAATGGGAGATATTTTAGAGACAACTAACTCAAGGAGCAGCTGCAATAAACAGACTTTAAAATTCTCCTCCAGCTCTAGCTTCTGTTGTTCTGTTCTTCATCAAGTCTAATATAAAAGGCAAAGTGTCTGCCCTTGGGCAGTTAATAATCTGGTTATGAAAGCACAGCTGAGGCAAGCATCTTTAACCTTTAAAAAAACAATTAAAAATAATATTTGGCAGCTCATTATCTTGGTTTGTCTAAACTAGGTATAATCAAGGAGATAAGCAAGAAGGTTGATTCAGGGCTGAAGAATTCAAAGGAGAGTTTGGGAAAGAACATTAAAATGAAGAGGTATTAAAGCAAAGAAATAGTAATTGAGTTTCACTTCATAGAAGATAAATAGAAGGTTGGGTCTTTTAGGCCCCTGAAGCTGACTGGGGAGTAGGGGGTACCATCCATGGTCCATGTGAGTTTAAGATTTTTTTTCTTTTTTTAAAGATTTGTCTCTTTTGGTTAGAAGGCAGAGATTGCATTTTTGATCAATTTATCTTTCTCTTACAAGGCATATTAATGGGCCATGTATTCAGTAAGCCCTTGGTCGTCACTAGTTTTTAAGTGCCATAAATGGCAGACTGTGAATGGGGATGATGAGCCTGCTCTCGGCCATGAAAAGCATCACATACAACCTCTCATTTGGCATGCCCATAACCTCGTCATACTTCGTGGCTGAAAATCAGCCTAATCAAAATGGAAAATGACAAGGGGAAAAAATACACCAATGAGAATACAAAAAAATGATTCCAATTCCAGCTTCTTCACAAAAAAACAGAATATTATCCTTTATTCATGAAAAGTTGATATTTTTCCTTTAAGTTTTCTTAATGTGGTGGATTACACTGATTTTCTAATGTTAAACCAAGTTTGCATTCCAGAGACAAACTCTATATACTCTAAATCTTGATTATATATTACAGATTTTGGTTTGTTAGTATTTTGTTTAGGATTTTTGCATCTCTGTTCCAAAGTAAAATTGGCCCATAGTTTTTATTTCTCACACTGTCTTTGTTATGTTTCCATATTAGGTTATGTGTGAGTCTGTCTGTTTTCGAATGTTAGGTAGACCTCATCATTGAAGCTGTCTGGGCCTGGAATTTTCTTTGTGGAAAGATTTTTAAAATTACTGTTTTAGTTTCACTCATAGTTATGGAACTATTTAGATTTTATATTCCTTAATGAATCAGTTTTAGTAAAGTATGTTTTTCTGGAAATTCATTTATTTTTTTCTAAAAATTTGCAGATATTGACAGAAATCTGTTCATAATCTTTTCTTTCCAAATGTGTCTCCAGCATCTGTAGCATCTCCTTTTTACTCCTGATATTAGTTATAATAAACCCTGACTTGGCCATCTTGCTTGCCAATGTCATTGCAGAGTTGGCTGGATGACCCAATCTTGACTCAGTTGCTACATGTGCAAAGCAGAGGCCCCTGGATGTCCTACTCCTGCTATGTATGTATCATACTTACACAGCACATACCCTTACCTAGCCCAGTGTGTATGGAACCAACAAGCCCAGATACTGCCAGACAATTAACAATATCCAGGGCCTTTGCATTCCTCATTTGGGACAAAGACAATTGTGGGCCTTTCTTTTCTCCTCCGAGCCTTCCTAGACTCCATGCTTTATTGGATTGCCTGCTTGCCAGTAAAACTCTTCTACTCAGCAATCAATCTTGGCTAATGATCTTTATTTTTTTTTTTTCCTTTAACAGTTGTTAGTGCCTTCTCTTTTTTTACTTTAGCATTCTTGTCAGGAAGTTATCAGTTTCGTAAATCTTTTCAAAAAGAACCATCTTCAGTCTTTGTTGTACCTCTATAGTGCTTTTCTATTTTATTAATTTTTGTTCTTATCTTTATTATAGTCTCTTTTCCATTTTGTTTTGCTGCTCTCTTTCAAAATTCTTAGAATGGATGCTCAACTCAGCCTTTTTATTTTGTTTTCTAATATATGCATAAAAGCTATCAAATTTCTCTAAGTACTGCTGGAGTTGCATTTCAACTGATATTTTCATAATCTTTCAATTCAAATTATTTTGAATTTTCCTAATTTCATCTTTGACCCATGGGTTGTTTAAGAGTCTATTTGTGATGGTTAATTTTAGGTGTCAATTTGACTAGGTTAAGGGATACCCAGATAGCCGGAAAACATTATTTCCAGGTATGCCTGTGAGGGTGTTTCCAGAAGAGATTGCCATTCGAATTAGTAGACTGAGAAAGGAAGATATGCCTTCACTCAATGTGTGCAGGCACCATCCAAACAGTTGATGGACTGGATGAAACAAAGAGGGAAGGTATATTCACTCTCTTCTGGAGCTTGTATATCCATCATCTCCCCTGCCCTTGGGCCTCAAAATTCTAGGTTCTTTGGCTTTGGACTCTTGGACTTCCACCAGCAACCCCTCTGGATTGCAGGTCTTTGGACTTGGACCAAGAGTTACACCATAGGCTCCCCTGGCTCTCAGACCTTTGAATTCAGACAGAGCCACACCAGCAGCTTTCCTGGTTTCTCAGCTTTTTGAGACAAATTTTAAATTGTTACATTTTTCTAACAAATTTAATCCTTTGTCATTTAAAATTTAGCCTATTTCTAATAATGCTTTTATGGTGTAATAAAAAATATATATATTTAGATTTTGTTCCTGGTTACTGGGACAGAGCTTCAAAAATCTTTGAAATTTCCTGAAACATAATTGTCTTTTTTATGCTAATGAGATGACTCCAGGGTGGAGGGAGGGAGCTTCTGCTTCATTTTTTCCTCCCCTTCTGGAAATCTAATTTTATGTTATGTTAAAAACTTCCTGACTCTAGTCTCTTGTGTTAGTCTGTTCTTGCACCGCTATAAAAGAAAACCTGGGAGCAGATAATTTATAAAGAAGAGATTTAATTGGCTCACAGTTCCACCGGCTGTACAGGAAGCATGATGTCAGTATCTACTGGCTTCTGGGGAGACCTCAGTAAACTTACAATAATGGCAGAAGGCAAAGGGAAAGCCAGCATTTCTCACGGCTGCAGCAAGAGGGAGAGACAGGGGAGGTGCTACACACTTTTAACCAAATCTCATGAGAACTCACTCACTAAATAGTACCAAAGGGGGATGGTGCTAAACCATTCATAAGAACTCTGCGCCATGATCTCTGCGCCATCTCCCACCAGGCTCCAACTCCAACACTTGGGATTACAACTGGACATGAGATTTGGTGGGGACACAGATTCAAATCCTGTCGTTCCACCTCTGGTCCCTCCAAGTCTCATGTCTTTCTCACATTGCAAAATACAATCATGCCTTCCCAATTGTCCCCCTAAGTCTTAACTCATTTCAGCGTTAACTAAAAAGTCTGAAGTCCAAAGTCTCATCTGTGACAAGACTAGTCCCTTATGCCAATAATCCTTTATAATTAAAACAAGTTAATTACATCCAAGATACAATGGGAGTACAAGCACTGGGTAAATAGTCCCCTTCCGAAAGGAAGAAATAGGCAAAAAGAAAGGAACTATAGCTAGGCATGGTGGCTCATGCCTGTAATACCAGCACTTTGGGAGGTCAAGGTGGGCAGATCACAAGGTCAGGAGTTCAAGACCTTCCTGGTCAACATGGTGAAACCCCATCTCTACTAAAATACAAAACTTAGCCAGGTGTAGCGGCAGGTTCCTGTAATCCCAGCTACTCCAGGGGCTGAGGCAGGTGAACTCCTTGAACCTGGGAGGCAGAGGTTGCAGTGAGCCGAGATTGAGCCACAGCACTCCAGACTTAGCAACAGAGCGAGACTCTGTCTCAAAAAAAGAAAGGAACTCTAGGCCCCGTGCAAGTCCAAAACCAAAAACTGAGCAGGGCAGCCATTAAATCTTAAAGCTCTGAAATAATCTCCTTTGACTCCATGTCTTACATCCAGGGTATATGAAACATAAATAGGACCTTTGCATAAAAATGCAAAGTAAATCACAATAGAAATTATCCAAAGACATAGGGAAAGAGGTTCTACAGTCTTCCAGTATCTCAATGAAAGTATGGAACAACATATTTTTCTTCAGATTACCAGATTATCTTTCTAGTGCTAGTAATTGCAGAATGTAAATACTTGGTTTTATAGTTCTGTGACATTTTCTGCAAATATTTTATCCTTTTTTATTTTTTCAAGATTGGTATTCTGGTTATGCAAGCAATGGGCTCCCAAGGCCTTGGGCAGTTCTGCCCTTGTAGCTTTTTAGGTTACAGCCTCTGTGGCTGCTCTCATGGGCTGGCATTGAGTGCCTATAGTGTCTATGGCTTTTCCAAGTACAGGGTGCAAACTACCAGTGGCTCTACCATTCCAGGGTCTGGAGGATGATGGCTCTCTTCTCCCAGCTCCACTAGACAGTGCCCCAGTGGGGACTTGTATGGGGGCTCCAACCCCACATTTCCCCTTCACATTGTCCTAGTGCAGGTTCTCCACGAGGGCTCTGCCCCAGCAGCAGTCTTCTGCTTAGATATCCAGGCTTTTCCATACATCCTTTGAAATCTAGGTGGAGGCTCCCATGCTTCAACTCTTGCTCTCTGCACACTAGCAGGCTTCACATCATGTAGAAGCCACCAAGGCACATGGCTTGTACCTTCTGGAGCAGTGATCTGAGCTCTATCTGAGGCCCTTTGAGCCAAGGCTGGAGCTGGAGTAGTTGGGATGCAGGCAGCAGTGTCCCAAGCCTGCACAGGGTAGGGAGTCTCTGGGCACAGCTACAAAACCCTCCTAGGCCTCTGTGCTTGTGATAAGAAGGGCTGCTGTATGGGTCTCTGAAATGCCTTTGAGGTCTTTTCCTCCATTGTCTTGGCTATTAGCATTGGCTCCTCTACTTACACAAATTTCTGTGGCCTACTTGAATTCTTCCCCTGAAAATAGGCTTTTCTTTTCTGCCACATGGCCAGGCTGCAAATTTTCCAAAATTTTACACCCTGCTTCCTTTTTAAATTCCAGTTTTATGTCATTTTTTTCTGCTCACACATATGAGCATAAGCTCTCAGAAGCAACCAGGTCATATCTTGAATGCCTTATTGCGTAGAAATTTCTTCTACCAGATGCTCTAAATCATCACTCTCAAGTTCTAAGTTCCACAGATCCCTAGAGCAGAGGCACAATGCAGCCAGGGTCTTAGCTAAACCATAGCAAAAGTGACCTTTAGTTCCAAAAGTTCCTCATTTCCATCTGAGACCTCGTTAGCCTGGACTTAACTGTCAACATCACTGTCAGCATTTTAGTCACAACCATTCAACAAGTCTCTAGGAAGTTCCAAACTTTCCCTTAACTTCCTATCTTCTTCTGAGCCCTCCACACTCTTCCAACCTCTGCCCATTACCGAGTTCCAAAGCTACTTCCACATTTTCAGGTATCTTTATAGCAACACCCCACTACTTGGTACCAATTTTCTATATTAGTTCATTCTTGCATTGCTGTAAAGAAATACCTGAGACTGAGTAATTTATAAAGAAAAGAGGTTTAACTGGCTCACGATTCCACAAGCTATAGAGGAAGCATGATGCTGGCATCTGCTCAACTTCTGGGGAGGCCTCAGGAAACTTAAAATCATGGCAGAAGGCAAAGAAGGAGCCAGCACTTCACATCCGGGAGGAGAAGAGAGAGTGGGGAGGTGTTACACACTTTCAAACAACCAGATCTTGTGAGAACTCACTCACTACACAGTACCAAGAGGGGGGTGGTGCTAAAGCATTCATGAGAACTCGACCCCATCATCCAGTCACTTCCCACCAGGCCCCACCTCCAACACTTGGGATAACAATTCAGCATGAGATTTGGTGGGGACACAGATCCAAAGCATATCACCTTTCATATTTCACATCTCTTTCTTCCTTCGTGCTTTTGAAACTGATGTACTCAATCCTCTCTTTCAGTTCAAATTCTCTCTTCCTATTTTGTTAATTTTAATCAGATTTTAATTTCAATTATAACATTTCTCATTCCTAAATGTTCATTTGATTCTTTTTTGAATCTGCTTGGTCTTTTTGGTTTTCCTTTTCTCTAGCTTTGATTTTCTTTCTGAACACAGTAAATGTAATTATATTCTAAATGTGATAATTTCAATAAGTCAAATCTTGGTAGGTTTGTGTTTTTATGTTAATTATTGCTTGTGTGTGTAGTCTCTTTATATACTAAGTAATTATAGATACTGCATTGCCCATATTCTCTGGAGAATTATTTGTGGATATTCTTTTAGAATTGCTTTAATTACCTCCAAGGCAATTTTCCTGTCAATATTCTGAGGGTAATATATGGGTAGAATACTTCTGTTCAAACTTACCCAGAATATATAGCCCTCTAGGCTTCTAGATTTTTTTAAAAAAGGATTTATCTTATTAGATTCCCTACCTGAGAAGACCTTGGAATTTGTCTTCTGTTCCCAGGGCCCATAGGTCATGTAATTTTAATGAGGCTTACACAGTAATCTTAAGTAAGAGTGGCTTGGCGTGCCAGGTTTCCTCATTCACTTAGATTTTAGACTCATACATCTTTACTATTTTGCTGGATATTCAGCATGTTTACAGGAGAACTTTTAAAAATACAGTTCCTTCAGCTATTTAACATTATTTATTTATTTACTTATTTTTCTGTGACAAGATCTTGCTCTGTCACCCAGGCTGGAGTGCAGTGGCATGATCATGCTAATTGCCGTCTTGACCTCCTGGGCTCAAGTGATCCTACTACTTCAGCTTCCCAAGTTGCTGGAACCACAGGTATGCACTATCATGTCTGGCTAATTTTTAAAATTTTGTAGATACAGGGTCTCTCTATGTTGCCCAGACTGGTCTTGAAACCGTGAACTCAAAATCCTCACACCTCGGCCTCCTAAAGTGCTGGGATTACAGGTGTGAACTGCTGCACCTAACTTTATTTCAGCTTTTAAAGTTATTTTCAGCTGGACAATATATTCTGATATTTAATCATGTTACTTGATAATGAAAATCAATATTCATTATTATATAAATTATGAATATGCAAATAATTATAATAAAAATTTATATTTACAGATGAGCCAAGTTTTTTTTTTTTCTTGAACGATTTTTTAAATTTCCTTGGGACTAATTTTTTGTGGTTGTATTTTCATTTGTTTATTTTTCTATGTATCATGAGTTCATCCTCAAATTCTTAGCCAGTTATCTAAGTCTCTTCTCAATAATTTAAGATGTATATACATTCCATCAAATTTAGTCTGAAGGGTTTCTCCTGGAGCTTTTTTTGCCTACCCTTCTAGACTTGCTCCAATGTCCACTATGTTTCACTTCTCATCTGTTTTCATTCTCTTTCATGTTTCTGTTACCAATTACAGGTTCTTGATTTCTCATTGCAATAGAAATTGACATGAGGCCAAAAGAATTTTCCCAGACAAGGCTTCCTAGGAACTTATGCTTGGGCATAAGGGAGGCAGCACAAGAGAGAGAGACACAGAGAGAGAGAGAAAGACAGACAGAGACACACAGAGAGGGACACACACAGAGAGAATTCCCTAACTCTAAAAGGAGCAAGTAGGGCTTTTTTATTAGACTAAGCAAAGGAATTGACATGGGGTAGGGTATGCTGGCTGAGGGCTAGGGCATGTAGCTCAGCATTGTCTGTTCATTAGAGTTATCTTGAGTAATGGGCCACCTAGTGGTCTGGCCAGTGGCAACAAGACTATAAATCAATTGTCTAACATTACTTCCTGATGTAGAACACTGCAACCTTGCTTATCTCCTAAGGCCAGTTCCTAGAATTCTTTAAGTAAAGGGCCTATTAGCAGTGAGCTACTGGTGTGGGTTTTATGATCAGTGGGAATACATGGAGAATGCTCTAGTGGAGGTAAGCTGAAGCCACGCCCCGTCTCATCTCTATTTCATTTCCAAGTACAGAACATATTTATATTCTATTCTAACACTTCATTAATAATTGGATTGGTAATTCCAGGTTGGAAATAATTTTTCTTCACAATTTTGCGTTGCTCATTTAACATCTGGCATTTGTGAGATGTCTGAAGCTATTCTGATTCTAAATATTTTGAATTTGTCTTGTTTTGATTTCCTCTCTGAAAATTTGAAGAATCTTTTCTTTGTCCCTATGTTATAAAATTTAATAATTATGCATGTCTTAATGTTGGTCAATGTTTATCTTTTGTGCTAGGATACTTGCCGGGCACTTTTATCAATAAACACATCCTTCCATTTGAAGGAAAATTTCATGGACCATTTTGTTGATGAGTTTTTCCCTTTGTTCTCTTTGTTTACTCTTTCTAGAATGCCTATTATTTGAATGGTGAATATCCTCCATCAGCACTCTAATTTTCTTATCTTTTCTTTCCTGTGTTTTGTTTCTTTGTCTTTTCCCTCCTTTCTCTGGAAGATATTCTAATCTTTATTTCTTATTTTTTCCCACTGAATTTATCATTTATGATATTCTAAGTATAGGGGGAAAAGTGCCTTTTTTTTCCTATTCTTTCACTCAACAACACTCAACATACAAGATTTCTGTGATCAAATGTGTGGGGATGTTTCCCCATCAACAAGCAGGAATCAATTCTGCAGTGGACGCCACTGAGTGTCATCTAATTCAATTCAGTTCTTACACTATCTACCTGGAGATAGCATCGGCTCCCACAGGTTGAGGGTTTAGTCCCTCAGGATGCCCACCCTGCCTTAGATGCCAATCACAAGCTCCAGGTTGTTTTATCTGTGCTTCTGATTAACTGCATATTAATAAAGGTTCACATAATCTTTTCATGGATTTGATTAATTTAGTAGAGTGGCTCATAGAACTCAGGGAAACATGTTTACTAGTTGATTTTAAAGGATATTACAAGGGAAACAGATGAAGAAATGCATAGGGTAAGGCATGCGGGAGGGGATGTGGAGATTCCATGCCTTGTTCAGCTATCCAGAAACCCTCTGAACCCAGTTGTTTTTTTTTTTTTTAACAGACACTGCATTACATAGGCATGATTGGTTATCACTGACACTGGTGATCAACTTAACTGTGAGCCCCTCTTCCCTCCCCAGAGGTTGGGGGCTAGGGCTTAAAGTTCCAACACTATAATCCCGCCTTGATCTTTTCAGTGACCATCCTATCCTGAAGCTACCTGGGGTTGCCAACCATCAGTCAACTCATTAGCACATACAAATACCTCACTTTTGGAGATTTTAAGGATATGAAGTGTTGTATGCCAGAAAATAAGGACAAAGACCAAATACATGTTTTATAATATCACAAATATATTTTTCCAGAGTTTTAGAAAATGCCGTTTTCCCCTATTCTTTTTTCATGGCTACAATATTTTCTCCTCTTTTTCAGGGTATATTAATGGTAGATTTTTTGAGTGTTCTCTCTGCAGAGTCTCTGTTCCCTTTAAGTTACTTTTTCTATTTATTTTGGTCTCTATCTTTCATTTTAGAGGAGTTCTTCAGATGTTTGGTGCTCTTTGGTTGTTTCCACCTTTGGGGCCATATAACCTATTCCAGCTCTGAGATCTCAGCTTACCATTCTTAAAACTATGGTAGTCTATTGGGCCCAATTTAGGAAACGCTGATCTATGTCATACTAGATGAACTTTATCAGAACAGGCATAGACAAAAGTGAAACAGACAAAATGTACTTTTCATAAGCCCTACTCCCTCTCCTTTAGATTTCTTCCATAACTAATTCTCCTTCACCCTACTTCTTTCCTTCAAAAGCTCTCTCTTGTCTGTTTCCCTCATTAAAGTCAGCTCAAGTAAAAAATTTAATCATTTTATTCATATACAGTATGAATGACTGATAAGACTAAACATGTTCTCTGGTATTTGGCTTTTAAAACAAGGACAAAAGCATTTCTTGGGGATAAACCAAAGGAATAAACTCTGAGAGCGTAACTTAGTAAACATCAGTGTGAATCAGCAGAAAGGTGTAAGAAAATAGACAACTCCCTAAATAAAAGCAAACCTTTTATTCTACACAGTTGGCAATGGAGGGAGAATCTCCACAATGGATAATGTAGCAGAATCCTCATAATACCAACTGTTGTCTTCTATGGATTCACCTTTCCGCTTCAGGATTTTCCTCTAATTATCCCTGTAACCATTCTCAGGCCATGAAGAAGCAAAGCTTTTTCCCTTTCGACATTGAGGCCCCAAAATGGAAGTCTGTTCTTTGACATCCCAAACAGAGCAAAGTGGCACCATTATAAAAGATTTTATTAATGTCTAAGGAGAAATTAACAGAAATATCACACAACTAGATAGTAAATAGTATCAGAAGTGACTGTAGGTATTAACCAAATCCTATCCTCATTTTCATTCCCAGCATTCAGAAACACAAGGCTAGTTACTCTGATTCCTCTTTTTCTAAAAGCAGAGATGAAGGCTCAGAAAGAAGCCATCTCCTCCTCTGCCTCCTCTACTGACTTAAGGTCTTTCTTCTGACAGAAGCTGCAGACTGGTGGAATATAGACTGATCCACAAATATATTTTGTTAGTTCTGCTCTACTTAAAAATCACTTAAAAATTTAGTCATCAGGACTGAATTTTTGAGATTATATTTCAAAAAAAAACCATTTTCTAGCATTCAACATATATGCATACACAGACACCCCTCTCCCCTTCAACACACATTCTGTAGATTCTGAACATCTATACAAAAATTTCTAACAAGAAAAACAAACCATCTTAGAGAACTAAAATCTGAAGTTTTATTAATATAGCACAAGAAAAAGGGAGAAATAACACAGCAGTGTGACTTAGTTAAAAGACAGTTGAGCCTGGGTGTGGTGGCTTGTGCCTGCAAATCCCAGCACTTTGGGAAGCAGAGGTGGGTAGATCATTTGAGGTCAGGAGTTCGAGACCAGCCTGGTTAACATGATAAAACCCCATCTCTACTAAAAATACAAAAAAAAAAAAATTAGCCGGATGTGGTGGCGGATGCCTGTAATCCCAGCTACTCAGGTGGCTGAGACAGGAGAATTGCTTGAACCTGGCAGGTGGAGGTTGCAGTGAGCCAAGATCATGCCACTGCACTCTAGCCTAGGTGACAGACTGAGAGACTCTGTCTCAAAAAACAAAAAATAAAAAAAGACAGTTCAACCAGAAGCCAGGAGAGTTCCATTCTAGTCCCAGCCAGGATACAATTAGCTTTGTGATCTCAACAATATTATTTAATCCTCTAGGTCTCTATTTTCTCATCTATCTTATACAGAGGATGAAATTATATGGTATTTAACAGACCCTCTTTGCTGCAATCTTGTAATTCAAGGGCAAAATTTTACCAACGTACTCAAGTCAGATAAATTTTAAAAAGCACCATAAATAAACGAAGAAATAAATCTGACATGGTAATTATTTTGTGTTAAAATTTATCTAAAACTGACAAATATGCTTGCATAAAATGAGAGCTAAACAAATATACGAAGTACAAGATTAAATTCTGCTTCAACTAGAAGCAAACTGTTTTTCTTGTAGATTGCAAACTTAAATGGATCAACTGGAAACCATACAAAATTATTCCAAAACAACCATATAAATTTAACGGATTAAAACTTATACGCAAAACATTAGTTAAAACATTAGTCATTTACTAATGCCCTCTCATTTATGTTCTCCAGTGAATTTGCATTAGTCTTACAAAAGATAAAACAGGAAGCAAAATAAGCCTTCCTGAGCTTTCCTTCTGTGATTATAATGTTGAGTGACAGATTCTGTAGAATGAACAATGGACAATGGAATAGTCTGGCCAAATTAAACACTTTCTGTAAGCAGACTGAGCCTTTATCTCAGCCAAGTAATCATTTTCTTCCATGAAAAATATCTAAAATCATGCCAAGTTGTATCACTGCCACTGAAATTGGAATGGCTTCAACATCCCATAAAAACAGTGACACTTAATGAATTGCTTCAGTTAAATCACGCCGGAGAGAGAAAATAGATGAACAATTTTATTGTGTTATGTGTGGTTCAAAAGATATGATCAACACAGGTAATCACTGACTCCCTTCATGCCAGAATTACCAACTGAGATAAACACACCTGGATTCCCATGAATTTCTTGGTTTATGCTGACTAAAATGAAGGGATTCATGCCACTAAGAAGCAAGCTAAAATAATACATTCAAAAAGAGCAGCACAAAATAGTATGAAACACACAGATAAAAGACAAAATCAGCAAGTAAGACTGAACCAGTTTGTACAGTATACTTAAGATGCTGTTTTAAAAGAATTTAGACCACTACAAAGCAACATATGAAATTACACAAGGTACTAATCTACAAAAGAAATCTAAAATATTTAGTATCTCAAGAAATACTTGTGAATTCAGTGAACTTTTACATGTTTTCTCATAAGTTTAAAAATATGTATATTTTTTCTCCTTATATTGTTCTTTAGTTTTTCCTTCTGTCTGCTGTGAATACAGAATGAAGAGATAATATCCAATGTACCACAAATAGAATATAACATCGTAAGTACAGAATTTAAAGTTTACACTAAGAATAAACATATGAATGTGATCACTACATTTTTCTGCATGTAAAACACTCTTAATCTTGTTTCAGAGACTGGGTCTCACTCTGTCACCCAGGCTGTAGTGCACTGCAGTGGTGTGATCACAACTCACTGCAGCTTTTAACTCCTGAGTTCAAGTGATCCACCCACTTTGGCCTCCCAAAGTGCTGGGATTACAAGCATGAGCCACTGAGCCCAGCCTAAAACACTATTTAAAGACACATGTGTAAAAGATGTTTCTAAGAATGTAACTTGGGTGTCTGATTGAGAAGAGGGTATTTTCAATGAATAAAAGTGTCCACAACACAATTCTGCATGTAACATACTCTGAAAAGACATATGTATAAAATATGTTTCTAAAATATTCTAAAAAAAATTAAGTTTGCACTAAGAAAAATCAATTAAATACAAAGAGCTGAAGTTCAAATATACCTAATACAGAAATATTTTCATTCTGATAGATAACTAACATACATCTGACTGTTGATTACTCTCACTGTCTTAGATATCAGAGTCATTTATTATCTTTGGTTTCATTAGCTGTTTTGTACTTACATTTTAATACATGGGTTCAATTGTCTGAGAATGGGGTGAGGGAATGTTTAGTTTTCTCTTTCATTCCCTTGTTCACAAGATCTCTTGGTCGCTCCTCATGGCAGATGATGTAACCTCTCAAGATACATCTAAACAGATTCTTTCTCTATTTCGGTGTTTCATATTTTCCATGGGTTGGAAAAAAGAAAAATGTTTTGTTTTAATGGATTCTGCTGATCCGCAAGTTACTAAAGCTGTGAAATATACAAAGGATATTGTCATATTATATCCTTAATTATGCTCATAATTTGAAAGCAAGATTTGCCACATAAAAGTTACCCCTGCATATTCAAGATTTTTCTGTGCTAACACATTTTCACCACGGGATTGCTTCCCTGT
This sequence comes from Plecturocebus donacophilus, assembly GCA_004027715.1. Classification (NCBI taxonomy): domain Eukaryota; kingdom Metazoa; phylum Chordata; class Mammalia; order Primates; family Pitheciidae; genus Plecturocebus; species Plecturocebus donacophilus. The sequence continues at coordinate 84,918 of PVKP010003700.1, forward strand.
ACACACAATTTTTTTTTTTTTTTGAGACAGAGTCTTACTCTGTCACCCAAGCTGGAGTGCAGTGGTGAGATCTCAGCTCACTGCAACCTCTGCCTCCCAGGCTCAAGCAATCCTCCCACTTCAACCTCCTGAATAGCTGGGACCACAGGCCCACAGGCACACGCCACCATGCCTGGCTAATTTTAGAGATGGGGTTTCACCATGTTGCCCAGGCTAGTCTTGAACCCCTTAGCTCAAGTAATCTGACCTCGTTGGCCTCCCAAAGAACTCGGATTACAGGCATGAGCCACAACACCCAGCTGGGGCTTCTATTTTTTTTTTTTAATAGCAAAGCCATTGCAATAGCCACTCCAGAAAATGTCTTTGCTATGATCTTAACAGTGTTAGACAGCCTTAAGCCTTCTTTACTCCTTGATCCTGATGGGCTCTGTAAATCATTCTCTGGTACTAAAGCAACTGTCAGCTCAAACACTAGGAGCCCTAAACAACCCAAAAAAACAAACTAGAAGAGAAGTAAGTTCTGAGCTTTTATATTTTTAGAGGACTCCTTTAATGAAGCACTTCTCAGTCTCTTCCACCAGAGTATGCTGAAGGCAGAGGAGAGTCGAAGAAGTCTGGGGGATAGACTGACTTACCTCTGAGTCAGAGAGTTCTTTGAAGTCACATGTTTCATCTTAAATATTCATTTGAGTGTTTAATTCTATGCCATATTTGCATGAATACAAATTTTAAACAATTTACCAAGTTATACAACTTTTCCTCCAAATAGTCAACTAAACTGATGCTTGAGAAGATGCACCATGTTTGCTGGGCATGGTGGCTCACACCTGTAAATCACAGCACTTCGGGAGGTCAAAGCAGGTGGATCACTTGAGCCCAAAAGTTCAAGACCAGCTTGGGCAACATGGTGAAACCCCATCTCTGCAACAAAATACAAAAATTAGCTGGGCATGGTGGTGCACGACTGTGGTCTCAGCTACTCAGGAGGCTGAGGTGGGAGGATAGCTTGAGTTTAGGTGGTCAAGGGGGCAGTGAGCTGTGATTATGCCACTGCACTCCAGCCTGGGTGACACAGTGAGACCTCGTCTGGAAAAAAAAAAGATGCACCTCGTTTGTCTTGGAGCTTAATACTTCCTACAGCCAACCACAGCTAGGTACTCCCTGAATGTTCACATAACTCAGTATGATGCACAGGGATATTGAGTTTAATTACAGGTTAAATACTTTCTATTGATCTCTTCTTCAACTTCTCATGACCTGGGTGTGTTTCCTTATTTCAACATTGTTCCGTTTTTTTTTCCCGATTTTCTAAGATTAGCTTGGGCTTTATTTCTTCCAAGAGTCTTCTCTGGCTTCTGACAATGATTATCCTTTTTCATCCCTTATAGCACAATTCGTTTGCTTCACACATTTTTCTCTTGATCATATATGATCCTGTACTAGTTCTATTTATATACTTTGTCTTGATTCATAATAATTTCACAAATTTCTTAAGGATAATTCTCTATGTATATCATATTTACTGCTACATAACTAGCCACCACAAAACTTAGTGACTTAAAACAGCAACAATTTACCATTTCTTGTGATTCTGGGGATCAATAATTCTCAGCTAGGCTGGGCTTAGCCGAGCAGTACTTTGTTGGTTTGTCCCATCTGGATCACTAATGTGACTATAATCATCTGGTAGCTTGACTGGGGTTGGAGGGACTATGATATTCACATTCACATGTCTGGGGCTTGGTGCTGGCTGTTGGCTGGGCCTCCCTGTGTAGTCTTTCAACCTTTTTCAGTCTAGTCCAGACATTCTTTCATGGTGGTAGGAGTGTTCCAAGAGATGAATGAGGAAGTTGCAAGGGATGTGAGGCCTTGGCTGCAGAACTTGCACAATTTCATTCTTGTGACATTTTATTGTTCAAAGCAAACCACAAGGCCACCCTAGATTTAAGGAGTGGGGAAAAATACTCCACCTCTTGACGGGAAAAGCTGCAAAATACTGTGTCCACGTTTTTCAGTTAACCACACCACAACCTTCTCTTTCATTCTGTCAATTTAGCAGCAAGTGTCGTGAAGGCACATACTAGATAGTAGCTCAATGTTCTGATGCTTTTATTTCATCCAGCTTGAGACTATAACCTCAGGATAAGAGTAGATTTAAAATAAAAAAATTAATCTTGGTAATATTGATCTTTAACTCATTACTTGGACCCACTTTCTCTTTAAAAATTGCCCAGTTCCAAGCACACATGTCTTATTTCAAAGGAATAACTGCACCTTGAAGAAACAGGTCCATGCTTTGAAGGCTGACAATAAATTGAAAATAGTCGCTGTCCATGGGATTAGGTGCTGTGAGTATCAGAGAGTTTTGTTCACTGATATATTTGTTTATTGATCAAACACTCATCCAGTGCATGCCCTGTGTCAGGCTCTGTGCTATTTGTCCGACATGCATAATCAAACAGAGAAGTTGGATATACAGTGGATGCTTATAACACAATGTGGTTCATAATTGCCATGACAGATACATGAACAAGATATAATGAAAACACATTAAGAGACATAAAATAAAATGTTTACTATTTCATTTAAAAACTTACAATTGGGTTGTGTAGTAAGACATATCTGACTCTCCTAGTTGCCATACGTGTGTATGTGTGTGTATATGTGTGCATTTATATCTATACACATACATAACAGTACTATGCAGCATTATTAAAGCCTTTTGAGGATTGTGAAAGTACACACACAAAGAAAAGAAAAGAGGCAAGACTTCCATTATAAGACCATGCAATGGGCACCTGTTATTTTTGCCTACCCAGCACCCATTTGCCCTTCTGGAAGTCACAGCACCTTGATTCCCTACCTGCTTTTTCCTCAGCTGTTAGTCCACATGATGGGGACAGAGCCAACTCCACCCCAATTTCACAAGCTGAGCATGTAATCCATGCCTGGCCAATCGGATCACTGCATTCTTAGAGCCTGAGTGACTTGTTCAGAAATAGGTATATGGCCCCAAAAGAACTAGCGAGACCAATTCCTAGGACTTTTGTGAAGCCACCATTAGAGAAGAATCCCTCTTTTCTCTGTGGCTACTCAACAGAATAGCTGTAAGACTTGGGCTGCTAGAAACCATGACCAGGAGCCTAGGAATAAAGCCAATCCTAAAGGAAAGGGGTGAGACATGGCGGAAGGAAGGTTGACAACATTTGAGCCTTTGAATCCATCCTTGCTGGAACTAACTGCCTAGGTTTCTCCAATACGGTCACATTCTCATTCTCTTTCACCACCTCCCACTTTTTCTTCAAAGTATTAGAGTTGGGTGTTTGCTGCTTATCACCAAAAAGCTCTAATCTAGAGTACAGAGGGAACAAAACTCAAGAAGTAGGTCTGAGGGGTTGTGTAGGGGTCGTAAGAAGGCCAGCGTTACTGAAGTTAAGGGCCCATGTGGGAAGTAGTGGGAAACAAGATGGGATATAGTAGGATGAGCCCACTGGACGGTTAGGAGTCTTGACATCCAAAAGCACCCAGAGGTGACAGCATGGTCAATTGAGCAGATGTAAATAAAAGAGTGTTGTATCATAAATACATAGCAAAAATATTAGGAAGACATAGCAGCATTTACTGAAATTAACAGTTTGCAGACAGAAAGAACAGCTGGGAGGAAACTCTAGTAATCAAGAGATGAGGGAGGATCCATACCTAGACCATGTTATTGCCAATCTGAGAAGTATGAACAGAAAAATCAATGGGAATTAGGGACTGCTCATGGACAGAAAGGACAATGATTAATAAAAAGAGACAAAAATGAGCTGTTAATCAAAGATCTGGCTAAGTTTACCCAAACTCAATCTATAGATAGTTGCTTCACCACATAACATGGTACCCATTACTTGAAGACTTTCAAGGCCTTTATAACTCCCAATTAAGTAGTAGAATAAATTGTTTACCCTTTGACAGAAGGCTTAGAGTATGTAAAATAAAACAAAACAACAAAATGAAATGAAAAACAAAAAACAAAAACACCCTGAAAACTCCCTGATACCTTCAAATAGGGCTGAAGACTATTCTGTGTGACTTGAACGTGGTTTTAGGCTCAACGGGCAGTATTTTTAACAATGAATCACTCTCAAGAGTGATTTTATTTAAAAGGTTCTGTGTTAATTACTAATTGTTCACCTAGAGCCCACAGGGGACTTAAGCCATTTTTGATTTTCTCAATTCACCAGCCAGAACCCTACATAATAGGGCCAATCTGATAGGACTGAAAAATGCCTTATCTCATTTCATTTAATCTACTTTAATGGTTTAGAAATATATCTATATACACAGAAAAAAAAATACAATGAAATCTAACAGTAGCATTCATTCTGGAAAATTGGGATGTGTCAGGACTGAATAGGTTTTGTATATATTAAGAAACTGTGGTTTTAATTTTTTTAATAAAATATCAAACCCAAATTCAGGAAGCTGCTTGTTTCTTTATGTATTTTTTTTCTGTTTCCAATTTATTTTTTCTGTTTGTTTTTTGTTTTTTGTTATTTGTTTCTTTAAACAAATCCAAGGAATCAGGATATCGCCTCATACTTCCTCCCTCAGGCTTGTGGGTTTGAGGGCCTTCCTGTCTAAGCCATATATTCTTTGATCTAACTTTTTACTTTGATATCCCATTAAAGAACACTTTTTTTTTGCTGTTAGTTTTTCTGAGAAACTTCAGCAATTTACTTTTTTCCTTAGACCACTGATGCACCATTGGAGCAGCAATGAACACATCAGGTGAGAATCTACCTCAAGGAAAAGGCAATAAAGAGTCTTTGGAGATATAGATTATTAGAAATTGTGCCTGGTGTTCTAATCTTAGTATAAATTAAAGTTAATTATACTTAATTAGCAGGTTGTAATGTCTGCTATCTTAAACAATGTTTTACAACTATGAAATTTGATTGAAATAAGTTTCTGGGCTCTTGGAAGGAAGAGCTCAAAGGAAGAAAAACAAGTGCCCCCGAAGCTCTGAGAAGCACAGACAGGTGACTGCCTCATTAGGCCAGCTCAAAGGGCTCATCAGCTCTCGGGCAATCCCTGTCCCTTCAGTGGCCGTCAGCCGGAAGCACTGCCTCTCTCACATAATTCACATGTCTGACACAAGTATACGGAATCCATGTGTAAGGTTTACAGCTTAGCTGAAGTAAAAAAAAAAAAACTATTTATTTAAAAGGGCATATTTAAATAAAGGCTCTGTTGGAATTGCTATGTAAATATCTAATGCTAGAATTTTTTTAATTCCAGTCTTTCCCAATCACAAAGAAAAGCACATTTTTCAACATGAAATCTATAAGTAATTATAATGAATCTAGATGATTTTTCATTGGAAAATTAGGTAGCATATAGAATACCTCACAACTGTTCTGGCATAATGTATGCATCACTTTGCTGCCAACGAGATGGGCTTTCTCTAACAGGAATTGCCCTCAGATCCTGCCTCAAGACCACGAGGACCATATGTCTGTCATTTGTGGGAGTGGCCTCTGGATGGCAGTGTTATTTTCAGTTTGCATTTTGCTCTTCACGTCAATTTCCTAAGTAAAAGTTGCAGGAGACTCAAAGAATCATCTCTTTCAATAGACTGAGTGTTCTCTACTCCTTACTTGCTCTGTGGCTTACAGGCTCCGTTTCCTCCTGTATAGAAGGAGTATTCTATTCTAGACGAGGAAAGTAGTTGCAAGGATTAGAGATGATAATGATAACACTATTATATATTAAAAACCTACTGTGTTATAAGCTCTGTGTAGGAACTTTACATGTAATATCTCACTAAATCTTTCCAACTTCCCTATAATGTTTGTATTACTGCTCTATGTTTAGACATAAGAAACTTAAAGCTCAGAATAATCAGGAACTTAGCCTAAGTTCCACGGCAACTCAGTGGTGAAATCGGAATCTGTCTTTCTAGCACTATAATACAAGTAAAGTGCCTAGTAAATTGTCTCATGCTAATAAATATTAGTAATTTTTAAACATTTATATTATTATTGCTAAAACTATTAAATTGTATAGCTGGCCTAAGAGAAGCTTTGTGAGTAAAAGTTTAGAGTCAATTAAGCGTGGAAAATGTCTATATTTTATTCTTCTTCTGGAGACTCTCAAGAAACAATAGCATATTAAAGGCTCCAAGATGTCTTGCTGTAAAGAAAACTATAATCTAGTTTAACCCAAAGTTTTCACATGTACTTGACAAAGAAGTTCTTTCTTCACATAATATTTATAACCATCTCTTTAAATCAGTATTCTGCAGAAAACACTTGGGAAAAATGAATCTATTGAAATTCTTCTTCCAAATTGAGCATGTAATGTTTTGACAAGTCTTCTTTTTCTGCCAACTCAACTCCCTGCTGTGGATGTGCTGTGAAATGTCAAGGCTGACAGTAAAGTTCTTCTGACACTTAAGTATTAAACCTAAGTTTTTCTTCGGCTTTTTTCACAACAGCACAACACTTTTTCTACTTCTCTCCATCCTACAGCCACAGGTGATCTTTCCTGAAACTCCTGTTCACAGTATTTCTTAGCTCCCCTTATAGAGCAGACCATATCTTCTGTACCATTCAATGGCTTCCCAAGTTTTGTTAACTTGGAACTTTAATGGCTTAAAGTTTGTTAACTCTACTTTAAAGCTTATTGCCACTTAATTTGTCATGTGCTTATGTCTCCATAATCATATTATAAGTTATTTAGTGTCTGGAACTGTGCACTGCATTTCCCTGTGTCCCTAAAGGAGCAAGACAGTGCATTGCTCATTCATTCATTCATTCAACAAACATGCACTGAGCATCTTCCATGTGCCAGGCACTGTTCTAAGTGCTAGAGTATAGCAGTAAACATGACAGTCAAGGCCATTAGTTATCCAGTGGAAATCTATTTGTATGGGGAAAGACGGATAAGTAAATATTCAAGTAGGTACAAACTCATGTCAGATAACGGTAAATGGTATGAAGCAGTAAGGGCATGTGAACAAGGAAAGGAGGAGAGGCTGCCTTAGCTTTGAAAGGCCTCTCTGAAGAGGAAATATTTAAACTTAAATCCGAATAAAAGGAAAGAGCAATGAGCATGTTGGAAAGAAGATGCGCCAGGAGACTGGCTGAGTTTGCTAAATTAGAGGACAAGCAGGAAGGCCAGTGTGACTGTGGCAAACACGGTAAGTCGGAGGAGCAAGAAGAGATCAACTCAGAGTGGGTGGTATGTGCCACACTGTGGTAAGGAATTTGGACCTTATTTTAAGATGATACGGAAGCCACAGAATGTTTTAGACATGGGATTGAACTAAGCCTGATTTTATAACTTTAAAAGATAATTATGACTACAGGGTAGAAAATGAAACGTAAGGAGCCAAGGGAGGAGTCAAGGAGGACAGGTAAAGGTTATTTTAGTAGGCAAGGCAAGATATAATGGTGATTTGCACAGGGTGATGGCAGGAGAGCAAACGAAGTGGGCAGATCCTGGATGTGCTTTGGCATGAGAAACAGTGGGACTTGCCAGCTTGAGCAAACAGGTGGACAGGAGTATTTCCTAGATGCAGATATTTCCTATGTAAAGGTTATCTGGGAGACTAATAAGCCTGGGAGAAAAAGTAGGAGACAGACTCAAAAGTTCTTTTTCACTGCGTTAAGGTTGAAGTTTATAAGATACCTAGGAAGTTTATAAGATATCTAGGAATACATGTCAATTTAACCTATTCTGGAGATCACAGGAAAGGGCAGGGCTATATATATATATATATATATATACAAATATATATATAGAGAGAGAGCTATATATATATATATATATGGGCAGGGCTATATATATTTATATATCTATATAAATATATCTATATCTACATAAATATATATATGAATATAAATATATATATAGCCCTGCCCATATATATATTTTATATATATATATTTATTTATTTATATATAATATATATAGGCATGATATATATATGTATAGGCATGATATCTAGAAATACCTGTCAATTTAACCTGATCACTTGAGGTCAAGAGTTTGAAACCAGCCTGGGCAACATACAAAAAATTTAAAAATTACATATATATATATATATGGGCATGATGGTGCTAGCACTTTGGGAGGCTGAGGCAGGAAGATGGCTTGAGTCCAGGAGTTGAGACCATCCTGGACAACATAGCAAAACTTCATCTCCACAAAAAAATACAAAATATTAGCTAGGCCTGGTGGCGGATGCCTGTAGTTCCAGCTACTTGGGAGGCTGAGGCAGAAGGATCACTTGAGCCCAGGAGGTTGAGGCTGCAGTGAGCCATGATTGCAACACTGTACTCCAGCCTGGGTAACAGAGTGAGATCCTGACTCAAATAAATAAATAAATAAATCCATGGGATGACAGGAAATCATCTAAGGAGGGAATGTAACCCCAAGGCACCTCAAAATTTGGAAGTAGTATAGGCTGAGAAAGGAAAGCTAAAATGGTAAACAGGAGAACATGGTGTCAAGAAGTCCGAGAGAAGCTAGCATGAAGGAGTGGTCAGCTGGGTCAAACTCCAAAGATTTAGATGTGGGCAGAAAAGGAACCATGGGATTGGCCAACACGGAGGCAGCAAAAGCAGGGCCAGCTGAGTGATGAGGACTGAAGACAGTAAGAGTGCACTGAAGGAAGAGTCAGAGAAATAGGGCCATATTAAGAGGGGCACAAAGTCAAGACAGGGCTTCCCTCCACCCCCAGAAGGGAGATCCTGGAGTTTAAATAGAATCAGGAGAGGTTAATGGCATAGAAAAGAGAAGGACTAATTGAACATATACACAATGAAGGACTAATTGAACACATGTATCTTTCATTATTGTCATTTTTTTTTTTTGGATACAGGGTCTTTCTCTGTCACCCAGGCTGGAGTGCAATCATAGCTCACTGCAACCTCTAACTCTTGGGCTCAAGTAATCCTTCTATATCAGCCTCCCAAGTAGCTAGGACAATAGGCATGCACCACTGCACCTGGCTAATTTTTAAATTTTTTGTATGTTGCCCAGGCTAGTTTCAAACTCTTGACCTCAAGTGATCCTCCCACCTGTGCTGGGATTACAGGTGTGAGCCATGGTGCTCAGACTAATTAGTGTCAAATTTTAGATGTATTTGATCTACATTAGGCTGAATAGGGGGTTGTTTTTCAAATCCCCAGGACTTAAAACTGGGTGGTAATAATAATAACAATATTAGTTTAACACGTATTAAGTGATTACATGCTGGGCATTGCTTTGTGGACTTTACATATACATTATCTCCTTCATTCCCACAAATAACAGTGACTGCCCCCATTTTACACTTGAGGAAACTGAGACATAGGGAGGTTAAATGATTTGTCTAGTGTCTTATAGACAATAAGTGATAGAACCAGGATTCTCACTCAAATAATCTGACTCTGAACTCTTAACTACCAGGAGAAAGTGGTAGGAGCTTTCATAGTCGCTGGCACTTCCTCAGTTCAGGACTTGTTTTATGAATCATCTCCTGTCACTTACCACCTCTTTTCCCAAGGGTATAAGGTTACATAAAAAGATGAAAGTGTATTGTTTTTCAATCCTTTCTCTGGTCAGGACAGTCTTACAAGCTGGTCAAACCAATTAGATGTGTGCAGCAATTCCTTCACAACAGTTCCTTTTAGGATTTTTATAAATATCTACTACACATTAAAATATATTTTGACAAACACGTTTTTCCCACAAAATTTTTGCTTCTTTCTACATATTTTGATACATATTTATACATTATTTTAATGCTATATAGTATTAAATTATTGGGGTGCTCCACAATTTACTTAACCCTTCGAATATGTATATGTGTACCCTTATGGGTTTATAGAAGAATTCCATGTTTTTGGCAGAAAAATCTGAAAATATAGCTTAGTAGAAAAAAATTCCTTCATTTCATCATTTAATAAATATTTACTGAGTGTCTATTTTTTGTCATGCAAACTTACGAATCATGCTTTCAAATACCATTTAAAATCATGAAGAAAATGGAAAAGAAAAACTGCAAGATACAAAATATACAGAAGGTATGTGAAAAAATTAGTAAAACACAAATCACACACATGACAAGAGAGAGAGAAGGAGAGAGATGAAAAGACTCCAGAAGTAAGTTTATGAAATGCAAGCAGTAGTTATTACTTCCGGGTGGTAGGATTAGGATGATTTTAATTTTCTTCTGCTTGCCTTTTCCCCCCGTGTTTTTCTATAATGAGCATATATTACTTGAATGCTCAGAAAATTATTCATTATTAAATATTGCTACATATTATGCTGAGAGCACATGCATTACCAGACATTTGATTTGCTGCTAGAGTAGAATCTATGAAGGTAGTAAGGCATGGAGTATATGTGGACATTTTTATTATTTCCATTACTTAATAATAATGGCCCAAATGATTCCACTGCCAGAAGTGTTGTTTAAAGATGTGTGTGTATGGCACTACAAAATTATCCATGCTTACTTATATAAATATGTATATATATATATATGAAACAAATGATGGAAACTAACATGAAGCTTTACTTCTTGCCACTAGATCTACCTAGCACAGAAACAAATGGAAAAAGAGATCAAAGACACATTTTCAAGGAAAAAAAAAATCCCTGAAAATTCAGATACTTTCTCTGTCTGTTTGTTAAGGCTACCCTTTAAGATGTCTCCTTTCTTTTCTTTTTAACTTTTTATTATGTAAAATCTCAAACATACTAAAAAATATATATAACTGAATATTCGAAAATATGTATAAGAAACCCCATGTTTCCATCACCCAATTTCAATAATTATCAACAGTATTAAGAACTTTCTTTCCAACTGCTTATCTTGCACCAGTCAGAAGTATAAACTTATGTATAGGAAAACTACATTTGTAGAAAACAATTTTAACATTAAATAAAAAAAAAATTGATTTTAAAAGCCTCTTCATGTAACTTTGAAACCTCTTCCCCAAAGAGTTTCTGAGAGCTGCTGATGTATTATTCACTACCTTTCCTATGCATTCACCCTTCCTCCGTAATAGCTATTTGAATGCGCTATTACACCTGGAAAATGGAAGAAGCAAAATAAAGAAAGCAGCAAGCTGGGAAGTGTGAAGTCATCAGACAGAACTGGGGGAAACCGTGAGCACTCCCCTAGGGAAAGTATGGCTAGGAAGGCAGCCTCAGTATGAGTTGGCCCCCAGGCTGGAGAGGCTACTCTCATTTAGAGAGATCATAGGCAAGTCCAGTGGAGTGCCATAAAACTGCCACCTGGTTATACCTACCCAAACTGTTGTCACTGCTCGTGGGCCAGGAAGCAATTCTATCCCTCAGCTTCTTTGTACAGGAGTTGTCTGACTTCGCAGAAAGATCTACTTCCTCCTTTCTAATTTCTTGAACGAGCTGCATGCGGCATCTTGTGAAATCCTGAAAGGAAATCTTCCCATTTTCATCTGCTCCCAATTGGTTCATGATCTCAGCCACAGACTCTTCCATATTCAATTGGCGACACACCATTAGCAAGTCATTTCTGCAGAAGGGGTTGAACAGAAGAAAAGGTGTTATGAGAGAAAATTAAGCTAGAGAAACTAGTTAATAAAAGAAAAAGATATTTCTTAAATATACTCACACATACTAGACCTATTTTCAACTTTCTCGTTGCTTCTAGAAAAGTGGTAAGTGTATGAAAAAAAACATGTTTCATCTGGGTTATTCTAAACAAAACCTCTATTATTTGGAATCGTGAAGCAACTTTTAATCCTTTGCTCTCTTTTTCTTCCTGTCTCCACACCCTTCTCACCCTTTCTTTGTTTTGAAATTGAAGATTATAAAGCTCTTTCTTTACACCTGAAGAGTGTAGCACTGTAATCTCACTGTAAGATAAAGTTTCAGAACATAGAATAGACATTATTTCTACTCTTGGCAGAGTCCAAAATCTAGTCAAGTTATAAAAGAATCAACAGAGATTTTAACAAGCTTGATTTTCAGCTTTCTGGACCAATCAGCTAACTTTAGTACTTGTTTAAAGTGTCATTTAATCTTGACTTTTGTGGTCCAGTGCTCAGCTGCCTTTGGTTTTTCCTGCTTTTCCTTGAATATTTTCCACCTTCCCACCAGCAATCAATAAGCCCTAATACTAAGTAAGAGAAGTCATCAAAATCTCAATGTCTTCCAGGACTAGATTTAATGTAAATGTGTGAAGTGGGTAGATCTAAGATAAGAGGGTTTGGTGGGGTCTGTGGTTGGATTAGAGAAGTGCATCCAGCCTATAGGGTCTCAAATTTAAAAAAGAAAAATAAAAAAGAATTTCAAAAGGAATAACAAGAACAATAACCCTATGCCAACCAAGAATATTTATATGGAGGACATCGGTTTGATCCCTGGCATACAGTCTTGTTCTTTTCTCTCTGAGCTTCTTCAGCAAATATTTTGTTCATATTGCTCAAACTGCAGGTCTCAACAAAGGTCAAAGGACTATAGAATTTAAGTGGTGGAAGAGACATGAGAAATTTGTTCATGGTCACAATCAAACTAATTAGCGTTCCTGTCTCAACACACCACCAAAGTTCAGTTATCTGGAGAATATAACCAATTCGATGTTTGCTGATACCTGAAACCTAACCATGCTAAGACCACTCTTCAAGTCACCCTTCACAAATTCTGTCTCCTGGTTAGTGTTACAAATGGTCTCTCTCAAGTTCCCTAGGCTCACAGAATTGTGGGCATTTTTAATATCTTCTCATTCACTCCACCTTACCCCTAATTCTGTGACCTGCACTCCCCTCCCCCATCTCTGCCCTTGTCCCCTTCCCCAAGTTTCCAGGGTCCAAGTTATCGTCAAATTTTGGTTAGTCTTGTCCCTGAAATGCTTTTATACTTGCTCTTTATGGTGTTTTTCAATAAATGTAACAGATTCCAAGACCTTTTAATTTATGCCAGGCCTATGCCATAACCTTTTTAGCATATTATCTTGCTTCCATATGCTATCCCATTTTCATGTTTTATAAAGAAGTTTTACACACAGTTACATGTTTTATCCTCTGTGTACATGTGTGTTTGTGTCCATATGTATATTTTATATCTAGATACATGCCTCTGCATCTGTGTATACACACACACACCTATACTTGTAAAGTAGATGGATGAGTATAGGAATAAATAAATACATGGAAGTGGTATGGTAGGTTAAATTATTATTAGTCCTAATCTTGCATTATCCCACAGTAGTGTTATACATGTATACCCTTACCTTGTTCTCAGGGCCAAGGACATTCATGGTAGGTGTGCCCTTTCCTATCCCTTAACTTCAGGCTTCATATCTAACTTGCTTTGGCCCCTGGGATATTACTGAACAAGTGCCTATACTGTTGAGCTTGTCCTCTTTTGCTTCAGTCATCATTACGAGAAAAACATACCATAGTAGCCATTGCCCCTATATCTAGCCTGGGTCCCCAAATAAGCCACCCCATTCTACCCGAAAACTCATAGCTTCAGAAAAGTCATTCCAGCTGACCCCAAAATGTGTGATCAAGCTTATGTTCTTATTGTTTATGCAAATTAAAGTTCACTCTTAAGCTCAGATTTTATGATTTTTCTCCCATCAGTAGTTAATCAATACACTGGGAAAATATTTGTTTGGTTTTTAAAATGATGTTCTCATATGCTTACATTTTTTGTCCTTCTTTATATACAACCTTCCTGATATTCAGGCAGATTCATCCAAGAGTTAGGGATGATTAGAATTGCAAAAGCAGGAATACAAACAGAAAGGACCCAGCTTTTCCTCTGAGTTCAGAGTTCAGCCTAACTTTCCAAAATAAGAATTTATTTTAGATATTTAGATATTTTAGATATTTAGACAATAGTCTTAAAATTAAGCTTAGCAAGAAATAAGGTTTTCTAAATTCCAGAAGTTCATGTAATATTAACATTAATATTCTCTGATTGGTAGGAATATGGTGTATTTATTTTTCCTGTCTGTATGTTTTCACATTTCACAGTGTATTAGACTGCTTTCATAAATTGATATGTCATTGTAGGTTTTAAAATGGGGATAGTAGCAGTACCTACCTCATAGGGTTGCTCTGAAGATAAACGAGATAATATATAGAAAACATTTAACATACTTCCTGGCACATATTAAGTACTCAATAAACAGTAGCCATTATTATGATTGTTTTATAATTGTTGATCACAGATCTTTCATAACACCCCAGTTTCATGATTAGGGCTTTAATAATGAATCATGATCTGCTCAGTGGAAAAGAACACTGAAAGGAACTGACTACCTTACTAAGTGATACAACCTGTCCACAGAGGCCCACCCTTCCTAACTGCTGGAGGCCCACTTACATACACTTGGGCACCCTGGTGAGAAACTCAGCTCTGTCCAGGCTTGAGAAGCCCCATTCTACAAGAAACAGCTGCAAAGAAGTAATTGTGGTCTAGAAATGTCAACTCAAGAGTAGAATTTGTAACACTGAATTTCATTTTAAACGTGCAGGCTGTTGAGAGGCTGATACAAAAGATCAAAACCAAAATATATTGCACTCTATCAAATTCAGTCAAAGTGTAAGCTTTAAATAGAAGTACTCATTTTTAAAAACTAAATTCAAGCTAAATTCTTTCAGTGGAGAAATACAAAATTAACAATAATAAGTAACAAGCTTGCAGGGGAATTACAGTTATTCCCTGACATGATTTGGATGTTCATCCTCTCCAAATCCCATGTTGAAATGTAATCCACAATGTTGGCGGTGGGGCCTGGTAGGAAGTGTTTGGGTTATGGGAGTGGATCCCTCATGAACGGTTTAGCACCATCCCCTTGGTGATGAGTGAGTTCTCTCCCTGTTAGTTCACACAAGAGCTGGTTGTTTAAAGAAGCCTGACATCTCCGCCCCCACCTTGGTCCCTCTCTCACTATGTTACATGCTGGTTTCCCTTTGCCTTACCCTATGATTGGAAGCTTCCTGAGGCCTTCACCAGAAGCAGATGCCGACACCACACTTCCTATACAGCCTGCAGAACAGTGAGCCAAAATAAACCTTTTCTTCCGCATAAATACCAGCCTCAGGCATTTCTTGACAGCCACAGAAGAATGGACTAACACATCTCCATTTTACAGATTATGATATGACAGTTGAAAGAGTCACAGAGACAATATGTGGCAGAACCTGGAATCTAAACCAAATCAGTCTGATTCTAGAGCTCTTGCCCTTTCCATGCTATCATCTAGCATCTTGGACATCAATAACAGGTACATTTTGACATGAGATGAGCAGCTTGATTATCAAAGGTCATGAATTAACAATGCTTTTATATCAAACCAGAAAGATCATATTCATCTATATATGAGTTATCCTTCTATGTTAGATACAAATGAGAACATAAAGTTACATTTTGTTATCAATAAGATAAGACAAAGTTACAGGAGAGGAATAAAATTATAAAAGCTCTCCTTTATATCAAGAACTAAGTCTAGAGAACTTGAATAACAGGGTATTTAAATAAGCCACCTTGCCAGGTTGTTACAAATGGCCTACAATGACATACGGTCCCCTGTGACTATGCCTCTTTATCGTATGCCTTTACCATTCCTCCTATCAATAAATGGAGGCTATTTCCCTGCCCTTGAATCTGGGCTGGTCTTGAGACTGGCTTTGATCAACAGAATGTGGTAAAAATAAAATTCTAGGATTCTGAACACACAGTCCTAAAGATGCCTTCTTGCTTCCAATTTCAGCTCAAAGCCTTCCACTTCCATGCAGTCCTGTTAGCCTGCTCAGGCTCATGGTGGTCCTTTCTTCTGATAACATTTAGTACCTGCATCAGTCATTTGGTGATTATTTCCAGTTTTGTGACAGCTTTTGGACTATACTTTACTTTGATTTCTTCCTCTCTCTCTCTTTTTAAACATTGTTTTCACATATTCAACCTTTATCTTCCCAATATGACCATGAGCTCCCGGCAGCCAGTGCTGGTGCAACATCAATCCCCTTTAAGATGTGTGCAGCACCCAGCACACCATCTTGTGCATAGCAGACCCCATCACATTTGTTTCGATGGATTGATACATAAACTCTCGGAAGTTGACAATGATCTTTCTTTTAAAGGGGGTCCCCACTCTGGATATTTTTTCCACATATACCTGTCTTTGTACTTTCCCACAGAATGTAGCACATGGGATGCTTAGTAAGTATGAATGACCAATGGCCTCCATAAAACACTAATAACCCTGTAGCCTTAGTGACAGACAGCAGGGCATTTATCTGCCCTAAGCAAAGAAAGCTTCTCAGAGGAAGAGATGCTAAATTAAGACTGTACAAAACTAAGATAGTACAGCAGAGAACTATCTCAGTAGCAATAACAACATCATGTAAGTGTCCTACCTTAAAAAAATAAAACTTTTGTATATTAGTTCAGAAAACACATGTTCGTTGTAGAAAAGGTAGACAAGCAGAAAGAAAATACAGATTACATGCAATCTCTTTACCCAGCAATAACCACAGTGAGTATCTGGTGAATTACATAAAATTGTACTGAACATTTTTTCCTCTAAGTCATTATTGTTACAAGTGCTTTAAAAGGTGTTTCATACTCATATTCATCCATATATATCTTATATTCAGATGATATCATCATAACATGAGAAAGAAACAGACCTCAGTTTGTATCAGAGGAACTGGCCAAGTCAGGCAATATTTAGCATTTAGAGAACACCAATCACCAGACAGCAGAACTAAAATATGACTTCAGGTATTTCAGAAGATTGATGCTTCTCACTCAAAACTGCATAGGTTTCACAGTGCACAGCTATTATTTTCTATATATAAAAGTCTTCTTTTTCTCTTGGCTATTCTTCTTTTAACTTAGAAGGAAATTGAGTACGAAGTGAAAATTCAATAAAACTATTTGTCATTCAAGTAAATTTCCAGCCTAACCTTGGGGATGTATAACGGGAAGGATGGGCTTTGGTCTCTCAGGCTCAGGGCAGAGAAAAACACTATTCTTCCACACAATTATAATAAATCCCAAACCCGGTTTGAATGAGGGCTATACAGAGGCAATTTACTTTAAGTGATAGGTTTCATGCTTTTGTTCAAAATTCTCAACTAACAGAGACCCCTGGACCTAGTAGGTAGTCCAGCAATAGTTGCTTGTGAAAGACTACAAAAAAACATCTAAAAACTAATTTTGCCCCTAAGTGTTCAATTTGAGTCACATAAAAAATGTAATTTAGAAGTCTCTAAATATTCAAAGTGTGAAAAATTATAATTAGGTTATAAAAAGTAACTGGTTTCTGGGCTATAGTTGGTAATTTCTATGCACAGCAGTTGAATGGAATAAATGCATTTGCCTTGCTTTCATCATTTTTTCTTAGTAAATAATTAGAGTGAAGTACAAAACAATAAGCAAATAAGCAAACAAAACCATATTTAAGATAAAAGGGGAAGACATTATTAAATATAGGAAATTTCAACAAATTTCAGAAAGACACGAAAGAGATGGGAGCACGTCGATGGATGATACAGGTGCTAGAAATCCTTGCCTAGAATATGCAGCAGGGGAGCTGCCGGGCAGTATCGAAGTGCTGAAGGCTCTTGGTTTACAGCCAGCCAGTGTGTTGAATTGTGAGAATGAGAAGGAGGGCTGAAAAGAGTGGCTGACTTCCGTTTCCTAGCATGGAATAAAGAGATATTGTCCAAAGTTGGTAATCAGGGCTGAGCATGGTGGCTCATGCCTGTAATCCCAGCAATTTTGAAGGCCAATGCAGAAGGCTCACTTGAAGCCAGAGGTTTGAAACCAGCCTGAGCAACAAAGTGAGACATCATCTTTACAAAAAAAATGTTTTTTAATTAGCCAGGCATGGTGGTGTACACCTGTAGTCCCAGCTACTAGGAAGGCTAAGGCAGGAGGGTCACTTGAGTCCAGGAGCTTGGAGGCTGCAGTGAGCTCTGATGGTACTACTGCATTCCAGACTGGGCAACACAGCAAGACCTTGTCTCTGGAAAAAAAAGCTGGTAATCAGGATACAGAAGTATTAGCATATTTTTCAGTTTTATGGAAGACATGATCAGGAAAATTAGAAACACAAATGGTACCAAGACTTTGCCTCCGGGGAGTTGGCATGGGTGTGAAGAGGGAGGTAGGGCAGAAGGCTTGTGTTTTGTCACAAACTCTTCTGTACCATTTTATTTTGTTGTTTCTCATATGCATGAATAGGTTTTATTAAAGTAATGGTTTCAAATTTTAAAAAACCAAATAGATTACTAATGTAATCTGAGATATGACAGACAAAAGATAGTAGTTAGATAGATAAAGAATTCCACAATGCAATAAGGAAAAGATAACAACCCAATAGAAAATGGGCAATGCTAGGCATGGTGGCATGTGTCTGTAATCAAGCTAGGAGGATGGCTTAAGGCCAGAAGTTCAAGGCTACAGTGAGCTATGATTGCCTGTGAATAGCAACTGCACTCCAGCCTGGGCAACAGAGTGAGACCTGGACTTTAAAAATAAAGAAAAAGTAAGAAAAATGGGCAAATGATGTAAACAGTCAACAGAAAAGAAAACCTGAATGGCCAATGAAGATATAAAAAGATTCCTAACCTCACTAAGTATAAGGAAAATTTAAATTTTAATAACTGGATACCATTTCAGTGTCTAATAGATTGCCAAAAACGTTAGTATTACAATACCAAGTGCTGACAAGGAAACAGAAACTTTCACATGGTATTGGTGGAAGAAAAGCTAGTGTCACCTCTTTAGAGAGGACTTTGGCAGCATCTAAAAAAGATAAATTCAAGAGGAGCGAGATCCAAGATGGCCGATTAGCAACAGCTCAGGATTGTAGCTCCCAGGGAAAGAGCAGAGAGCGAGTGGACGCCGCACTTTCAGATGAATTTTTGTTGCCCACAGACTGGGAGATTCCCAGCAGAAGAGCCCCACCAGTCGCCAGTGCAACTATTTTGGCCAGCACAGCTGTTTGGCCAGTGCCGTGGCATGGCGCTTCTCAGTGTGGAGGGTACGGGACTGGGTGCCCTTTTAGTCGGGCTCAGCTGGTCCCATTCCCACAAAGAGAACAGCAATTGAAAGCGCTGAGGACTGAGAGTTTCACAGCAAGCACAGCCGAACCCAGGAAGACCTAGCTCTGTGGGGAAGGGATGTCCACTGAAGGAAAACTAAGAAACAGAAAAAACTTCATCACCAACAAGCCGGATGTCCACTCAGAGATCCAATCTGAAAGTCGGCAGTTACAAATAGGACAGGTGGATAAATCCACAAAAATGGGAAGAAACCAGTGTAAAAAGGCTGAGAACACCCAAAATCCTCCTACAGGGGATCGCACCTCCTCATTAGCAAGGGAACAAGACATGACGGATAATGAGTGTGATGATCTGTCAGAATCAGGCTTCAGAAAGTGGATAATAAGAAACTTCTGTGGGATAAAAGAACATGTTCTAACCCAATGCAAAGAAACTGAGAACCTTGAAAGAAGATTTAACAAAATACTAACGAAAATGGACAACTTAGAGAGGAATATAAGTGAATTGATGGAGCTGAAAAACACAACACGAGAATTTCATGAAGCATGCAGAAGTTTCAACAGCCAAATCAACCAAGTAGAAGAAAGGATAATAGAGGTCGAAGATCAACTCAATGAAATAAAACAAGAAGGCAAGATTAGAGAAAAAAGGGTAAAAAGGAATGAACAAAGTCTCCAAGAAATATGGGACTATGTGAAAAGACCTAATCTACATTTGATAGGTGTACCTGACTGTGAAGAAGAGAATGAATCCAAGCTGGAAAATACTCTTCAGGATATTATCCAGGAAAACTTCCCCAACCTAGCAAGGCAGGCCACTATTCAAGTCCAGGAAATACAGAGAACACCACAAAGATATTTCTCAAGAAGAGCAACCCCAAGGCACATAATTGTCAGATTGGCCAGGGTTGAAATGAAGGAGAAAATGCTAAGGGCAGCCAGAGAGAAGGGTCGGGTTACCCACAAAGGGAAGCCCATCAGACTCACAGCAGATCTCTCAGTGGAGATCCTGCAGGCCAGAAGAGAGTGGGGGCCAACATTCAACATCCTTAAAGAAAAGAACTTTCAGCCTAGAATTTCATATCCAGCCAAACTAAGCTTCATAAGTGAAGGAAAAATAAAATTTTTTGCAAACAAGCAAGTACTCAGAGATTTCATCACCACCAGGCCTGCTTTACAAGGGCTTCTGAAAGAAGCACTACACATAGACAGGAACAACCAGTATCAGCCATTCCAAAAACACAACAAAAGGTAAAGAGCACCACCATAATGAAGAATCTACATCAACTAATGGGCAAAACAGCCAGGTTGCATTACCAGAAGCTGCAATTTTCGTCTCTGATAAAACAGACTTTAAAACAACAAAGACCATAAGAAAGAAAGAGGGACATTACATGGTGGTGAAAGGATCAATGCAACAAGAAGAGCTAACGATCCTAAATATATACGCACCCATTACAGGAGCACCCAGATACATAGGGCAAGTTCTTAATGACTTACAAAGAGACTTAGACTCCCACACAATAATAGTGGGAGACTTTAACATTACACTGTCAATATTACATAGATCAACGAGAT